>JAHWXV010823293.1:0-10182 GCA_024586415.1 Phrixothrix hirtus
TGTTCAGAAATGTCTTTGTACAAAATTTTATTAAAATCGGTTCAGAAGTTTCTGAACAGTGTACAAAAATGTGTGTTTTTGTGTAAACTTTGAACTGGCAAACAGTACACTTTTGTACATAGGTAAGTTGATTCCAATCGACTTATTTTGATCCCCAGAATACGTGGTAGCTCTATGTCCCAATAGTTTTGAGACACCCTGGATATATATATATAGGTTTAATATTTACTACCGATCAGTAAAATTTTTTTCGTTTAAATTATTGGATGAGTTTTTTTATATTTTAATAAAAAGTATTTTATTTTCCGGCTAACGTTTCGGGACGTACTTTACACGTTCATTGGAGCTAAAGAAAAAATAATATAACAGAAACGAATTAGTACAATTTTGGGGATATAACCGGCCAAGGTATTTTTGAGTGAGTTCTAATCCATCTGTTCGGAAATTGTTCATTTAGATATTGCCGCACTTTAACAGTATTATGTGGGGGTGCGCCGTCTGGCTGAAACCAACAGGTAAATTATTAAGAGCCGGTTAAATATCGTTTTGTAATAAATCTAAATAGTTGTTCTGGTTTAATGTGTAATTCTAAATAAAGGAAATATTGCACACCACATATTAAAATCAAATCTATCTTGATGTCTTAATTCCTTATTCCTATGTGTACCATTCACAAAATGTTGCCCGTCATACATTGTCCCCAGCCATCAATCCTCGACAAACTCTAAATTTATAAGGTTTCATTATTGATGCAATAAATGAGCAGTAGATTTTGGTACCCGAAAATTTCTTTCTATTTGTCTAACGAATGTTTTCTATATATTCTGCGCTTTTTTATTCCGTTTCTTTACTGGCTTTGTAAAACAGCCATATTCTTTTAAATTTCTAACCAACCTCTAAAAGAAGATAAACTTAGCTGCCGTCGCTCTAGATACAAATCACTATATTCATCTTTGGCACATCTAGGATATTGATTACTTAAAATAAAACATTTAAATAGTTCATACCTTTCTTGATCCGTAAAACGAAAATTATATATCTTCAGTTACAACAATACAACACTATAAACAACTGTTTAATCATATTAAATTTAGATAATTATTATAAAAATACTCATTCTGGTATAAAAAAAAAAAGAAAAACTAACAGGAAAGAGCACTTGTGTATAAACAAACTACAAATAAGACAAAATTAAAATATAGATTTCCACTCTACTAATTTTTGACAATTCTCTATAAAACACCAAACAATCTTAAACAAGTCCACATTTTTCTAATTTTCTATTAATTACCAATATGTAATATGAATTATTAATTAATTTCAAATTGTTATGAATTCGTCTAACCTTAGTTGCTTGGATTGTAATCGAAAAGGGCTTTCAAAATCCATAAAGAAAGTTCCTGGTCCGTATTTAAAAAAAACTAATTTGATGGCGGTTGTTCGGAGATGAAGTCTGAGGAAAAACTTAATAACGCGATATTAAAACCCTTTAAAACCGGTTATGAAGAAGTGCTTTTAGTTTTCTTCTATTCCTTCAAATGTCGTCAGAAAAGAATAAAAAGGAAAATCTAAAATTTCAGTTTTTTTGAAAATACTTCAAAAAATAAAGAAGACTGAACATATTTGTTAGGCTCATTTTAATGCTTTTTTACCCGTTTTTCCCATTTAACCAAATTTGTAACTCTTACCGTTTCCGTGATTCCCATTCAAATCATTCTTATCCTTAAGAGTCGTTTGCCATTGGTTGCTATATTTAATCTTTATGCAGCTGTATCTTTCCTCAACTATTTTGTTGTGTTTCTATCTCTTACAGGAAAAACACCTGTCTTACTTGTGGTAACATAAACTCATTTAGTTTTAAAAATTGTTAGTCCACATTTCAAAATCTCATAATTCCGTTTTTTATTATTTCCATATTGAAATACCCCTCCGTCATTTTATTTAAAATTACCTAATTCTATCTTCCATTTACTGCAGTAACTTTTTTTTTATTTTATTAGTTTGCTACAATTATTTACTAAATGTTTTTACTTTATTTTCTAGGGCCATGACCTTTTAATTTTTAATATAATTTTATTTGAACTCTTTAAATAAATAAATCATAAAAGCTTTCTTAGTTTGTTTTACTATTTTTTAATGCCTTTTTGATATAAAAAACCTTGGTAATTGTCACGGTCGTTTTAGATAATAGCATATATGATTTTTTGAATAGTTTAATTTCAAATTGATAACGGTAAAATTTAAACTTTGTTAAGAAAAGCTGATATCCTCTTTGCTGAACTAAATAATTTAGAACAATTTTAAACTCGGTAAAAATCGCAAATGTGCGATGTGGTTTATCTAGTTTCTATTATCTCAAGTGGTCGATTTTAATTAGGATTACAAATAACTATATACTGAACTGGATGCCGTTTCTATCGAAGTTAAGGAAATGCTAAGCTTAATAGAATCCTTTCACGGTTGGTTCCTAATTAATGTGCAATAAAAAATTTCAAACCCCAAACTTAGCTGATTCATGTAATTTAAATTGTGTAGATGTTAATATTAGAATTCAGATAACAAACAAATTACATAAATTGCAATTCCAAAGTATAGAATGCTTTATTTAGGTACATACGAGATATCCTAAAATTTTTTAAGAGTAGTTAATTTTCAATATTCTAGTCCTATGTGAAAGTTTATTACATTCAAATTACCGTACAATACAACAAACCAACATTAACGTAGACGGAATTTTTAACTTAATGTCTATTGCTAAGGATAACACGTACGTTCTGTGCTTCTTGTATGATGATCTAAACAAGATTTTGCGAGCATTATATAAGATTACGTGTCTGTTTTGCGATTGCATTATTTTCATTTCACATACGACAAACTTCATCCAAGTACCTGTAGGAAATTTAGAAAATTTAAACCGAAACAAATTCGAAGCTTACGTAAAATTAACGAAACTTTATGGGAATAGTAACAAATCTCAAAGGAGTTAACAACAAATCGAGTTTTTACTTAAGATGATTTCTCGATACAATTTACAAAATCGTTTTGATAAACAGCTCTTATAAAATGATTTGTTCAATTGTTGTGAGGTATATCACACCTTTAGCATTATCGATGAAACAGCATTAAAAGAGAAAACTAAATTAAAATAAGCAAACATTTATTGATTAATTCTAATCAAAAAAACTGCGTTCACGTTGCGCATACCAGATTTGTAGCTGCAAAGATCACACGCTATTGCAACAAACGCATCGCTAACCGTAAAACATAAGGTATGGTCTTGTATTGTTACCACTATCTGAAACACATCTAATAAGTAATCGAATGTGGCGTGACCCAGGTTCTTATATTAATCTAATCTGGCATGCGGTAGTGAATAAATTATAGGACGCGAACCAATGAACCCAAAATTTTGTAAAATTAAATTAAACGCTTATACATATAACTTCATTGTAAAAATTCAGACTACTTTCGATCTATACAGGGTGTCTATTTGAAAACTTTCAATGTGCAGTAGTTCAAACAAGAGCTATCGTAAATTACTCAAAACTGTTTAGGTAATATGGAGGAAGAACTAAAATGACTTGACAAATACAGCGCCACCCTCAACCCCCCGCTTCCCAGACACTTCAAAATCATAAATAGCAACCCCTATATGTGCCACATTGTTGAAAATATCTTGAAAAATGCTTTTCATTGATACCATACTAGGGTAATTTTGTGTAAGTAATTATTAACTGATTCAATAATAAGATGTAGGGGGCGTTGTGAACTATTCAATTCGATTAAACATGGCCAGACAATTGCTATGGATTTATTACTACTTCTACATGTAAAATAAAACCGTTCTTTTCTAAACTGTAGTATAACCGATTTTCAAACTCCGTTCTCACATTTTCGAACGCAGACTTTGGAATTGAACGAATTCTCGAATAATACGATTAGGTAGATCCCTAAATGATTTTGGTGGGATTTTATAAACCACCGACTTTAAATGACCCCAGAGAAAAAAGTTCAGGGACGATAAATCTAGCAATCTTGGTAGCTATTCTAAAGAACCTCTGATGCCAATCCATTGGTAAGGAACAGGCACTGCGTAATGAGATGGTGTCTCGTTATGTTGTAAATGAATTAAGTATTCAGGCAAATTCGTGTTTCCATCCACATCTTGCTGGTTGCCACCTCCTGTACGATAAATTGTTCAGCAGTATTTTGTAATAACTCAAATAGAGTTCTCCACTTAAATTTTGTGGAATAAAGAGAGGAACGATAACTGCGTCTCCAAGAATACCCACTCACGCGTTAAGCTTTTGGGGTCATTGTGTAAGTTGTTCCCGAAAAAGATGTAGATTGATATCTGGCCAATATCGACAATTACGTTTATTAACCATTCCATTTACGAAAACTCTGCATTCCTCGCTAAAACAATTCCAGAATAGTTCGAAATTTCTCGGTCATCTCTTCACAAAATTGTTTCATCTGTCATAGGCATTCTCGGTCAATTATTGAATAATTTGCATCTTGTATGGGAAAAATTTATGATGTTTAAGCACTTTCCGCACAGTATCAGATACTTTGCGAAGAGATATTGTTGAAGTCGTTGAAAAATTCCCCATTACTTCCGTCTGCGTAGTTTCTTCAAGTATTCCTGGATCTGCAAATTTTTTATTTGCAACCGATCCCGTTTCTTTAAATTTCTAGATTAATTGACGGACGTACGTATGAATGACATATTGTCCGGGATGTCTGACATTAAAAACAGTAGCTGCTCTCGGTTCTCGCCCCCATAGATAAAAATTATTTCAGCCCTCTCTAGAAACATGTATATCACTTAACTTCACAAAAGAGTATTAGACAATAAAATGCAATGAAACTGCCAAGCTTTGTAAACTACTCAGCCAGACAAAATAATTTTTGTCTTGCTGTAGGGAAAAAACAACTTATTTTGATTTTTTTTGATGCGCTTATTCTAAAAATATGCAGCTTCCATTCGCATCAGCTCTAGTTTTCGAGATACAACATATTCATCAAAAGTGTAAACAGTGTTATAATTCTGTATAATTTACAATTATAACTGTAATATATTCATCATAAAACTTCACAAATTTCAGGAAGAGCTAAATGACCTTAACAGAGATTTGAACCTTCCAAAGGAGTATTCGGAGTTGCTTATCTCCAGACTAAATGAAAACGATATTCTTTATCCGGGCATCACAATTACATACTACTGTAATACAGAAAAAGATCTTTTGCCATTTTTCCCTCAGGTAGAAGACATTGTTTTTCGTAACGATATTAAAGGACTGTTAGAAAAATGAGTATACCAGTCACTAGCTGACTAGCGTCTTCTTATCGACTGTTTCAAACACAGTTTAAGGTGTGTTCTACATAATGGTAATAAATATGGAAGTATACTAATTGGTCATTCTACAAAAATAAAAGAGGAATATAAAATAATATCGCTAATGCTAAAACATACCAAGTTCGACACACATTAGCAGATTACTTGTGTTGATTTGAAAATGGATGAACTTTCTTCTGGGACAGCAATGCGGCTATACAAATTATCATTGTTGCCTGTGTCTTTGAGACAGGGGTAGGGATTACCGTTGGTTTAGAAGATACTTACCTTCTAGAGATGATCTAGTTCAGGGACAAGCTAACGTAATTAAAGAAGGGTTGGTCGAACGCGAAAACATCATATTTACTCCCTTGCATATTAAACTAGGGCTTATGAAATAATTTGTTAAGACTTTAGATCAGAATCGTTCCTTGTTTTAAATACTTGTCCAATAAATTCCCTCCACTTATCACAGAAAAATTGAGAGCTGGAATACTTAATGGACCTCAGATAAAGAAACTTATAAAACATTCGCATTTTACAGAATCGGTGACTGAAATTGAGTCTAATGTACGGTCCTCTTTTGCTAAAGTAGTGCAAAATTGTCTTAGTAACAATAAATTGAAAAATTATCAGGATATAGTGGAAGACATGCTCAACAATTATAACAAACGCAGCTGTGACATTACCTCCACATTCACTTAAACCGTTTCCCAGAAAACCTTGATAACCTTAGTGACGAATAGAGGGAACGATTTCACTAGGATATAAAACTGTGGAAGCGAGATATCAAGGTAGATGAGACACACGCATGATGGCCGTCCTTTTAAATCATTTGCAAGAAAATTATATAAAAAGAAGTTTTTAAGTGACGCCGAGTAATAACATTTTGAAGAATTATTATCTAAGTAAGGATTATTAATCCTTTTAAACATTCTGTCGAATCTAGAATAGAGGATGAATCGAATTTTAAGCTATATTTCAATGTTTTTATAACGTTAAGTAATAATTGAAAACAATAAGCCTTCCTTTCATGACCTTAGAGTAACAACTTAAATAGGGTGATCAAAATATTATAATAATATTTAATTAGATAAATCTTTACGGAAATAAGTGAATGTAAGTGTTTTTTTAAATACCTATAATTTTGTAAAGCCAAAAAGTAACTATTACAGTGTGATGCAGAATTTTGGATAATGCGCGCCTAAAACCAACGACTCCTTTATTCGCGTGTACTTCTTTGAACTAATGGGCAACCATAACCTTATAAGGCTCTAGATTAAAACCTTTTGCAGATCTCTGACGCATTAAATAGGAATACCCAATCTCTTGCTATGAACGCCTTAATGACTTATGGGGTCGTGCCAGTACGTCCACAGAAACCATGAGCAGATGGGATGAACGATGCTTCCTTTTTCAATTACAGCAGATCTAGTTATTCCCAATTTGTATATCAGTACCAGTTTTGTGTTGTTTTCAAAAGGATTGCGAAGATCAAATTCACTCTGGTATGCCCTTTGAGTAACCGCAATTAAATTTGCAATCTAATATTACTTCAAAAGAAGGAACTTTTACTGTAATATATGTTGTATTGCAACATTGAATGTCAGACAAATCAGAAACAATTGTCTTGCATAAACAAGTTACCATGTGGAGTAAATCGAGGCAAGGAATTATATCTGCCAACTATGTTGCTTAATTTGAAGTTAAATACGGAATACTCCATGATAAAGGATATGTTAAATAGGACGACTTCAACTACGTTGTGATGATATATATTTTGAAAACAGAATCAAGATGCCCGCATAAGTATTGCCTGTTATTGTTTAAATTTCAAAATGTGCCGTGTAGTACCGCATTTAGAATTTCTTTTAATTCTCTAAATTGTGGTATACATAACTCGAAATGTGACTGAGCTTGTCCCAAGTTATAAACGTGGTTTTCATTAAACTATGATAAACCAAAGTTCGAGTTTAAACTTAGTAACTAAATAAATAGAGTAATTTGTTAAAAAATTGGAACCATCAATTTTGTCGCCCTTGTATTTCTTGGCAATAAAATAACTTATCTAATTCTGTTAGCGTACATTTTCAAAAGTTTCCTTGGTAATTGACTGACATTCGTATTGTATCCAGTGTCGCAAATCTGAAGCTTTTTCTAACGAATTGATGATCACTTTAGATTTAATTTAGCCCTGTATAAAGGACTCCAAAGGTGTCAAATCTGAAGAACGTGGGGCAATTCATTTAGTCGACATCGTTAGATCCACTGACCCGGATAAGCATTATTATCGAGAAAATTTTCAACCTGCCTAGAATAATATGGTGAAGCACCTTGCTCTAATATTACATCTACTCTTTCAAGTCCTCCGAAATTATTTTGCACTATTTAGATTATATCAAGATCGATAACGTTTTGAAGATTTTCAAGACACAAAGCTTTGGTCAAGTTATTTTCTATAAAACGGGTCTTACAACATGGTTCCCATTCCATATATTTACTTTTTGTCGAAATTGCGTTTGGTCTTCCTGATACCGGTGAGGATTAGTACCGCTTTAATATTTTACATTTTGCCTATTTATATTGACGTTAAAAAATTGTGCATTCGTCACTGAAAACAATACTTTTAGAAATAACTTCAGTTACCGTTTCACAACGTTCCATTCTGACCGGATGATTCTCTGTTAATTCGTGGACCATTTCTAATTTTCAAGCATGATATTTATTTGGATAATACGCGAGCGCATACCGTGTGCTAAAGTACCTTAACTTGCTTTATGATTTGTATTGGACTTGTTAACCTTTTCATCTTCAGTGATCGACAGTCAACCTGTTTATTTTTGGGTAGAAAGCGAGTCAGTTCTTAGAAATTTTGCAGTCATTTTTCTCAAATACGAGGCAAATGAAATGAACGGAAAATCTTGCTCTGAAAAGCCTATCTGCTTCATTGTAGAATCTTTGTTGGTCGTAATACATTGCAACCGGTTCAATTTGATTTTGTAGAGTAGACCATTTCATAACTTCTAAAATTGTTGGAATTATTGAAAAATTAAAACAATTAAAACAAAATTCTTAAGTTTTATCTAAACGATGTGTACGCAAGTAAACTTATATAAGTAAAATAGAGTGAAGGATTTTAAACTTTTAGTTTAAAAATAAGAACTAATGATTGGTTCATAATCTACCAGTAATACTTTTATTTTATTACTAATTATGGTCTTTTACTATTACCAAATTTATTTTTTATCTAATCTAATTCACACTTGTTTAATAATGATAATAATAATAATAATTCTTTATTTTCCATAGACAAAATTACAAGTTATTGTATTAGAAATTGTCAAATAATTTTGAAAAATAAAAAAGAATACATTGTTAAATATTATAAAATATATAAAACATAGGTTTTAACATTAATTGTCCAACAGCTCCTCAATCAAATAGAGGCATTTTTCCAAAAATAAATTTTTTAACAGAATTTTAAATTTGGTTATATTAGAGGGTTGGAATCCTCCTGTTTGATAATAACACGACTGTTTCGTAAATCTTAATATCAATTGAAGTACTAAAATAGGTCGTCATAGCTAAATCTAACTCTAAATAATAAAAGATTAATGGGATTATCATTAAAATTGAACAATTATCTGTCAAATGGCAATGCATAGACATTTGACAGATAACTGTACAACTTACAAATGAAATTTATCTTAGAATAACTGAAATATATTAAAAAAAAATTACAGTTACTTTATTTTAATAGATAATTAGGTTTCAACTGCAACTTTTTATTTATGAAATTTTACTACAAAAGCGTTTATAACTTGAGAACGGCTGATCCACCTTTCTAAATGTGTATACTATATTTTAGAGAATCAGTCTTTCAAATGTGGTGCTACACGAGCCTATTATGCGCAGTTGTTTATGGTACCATTTATTTAATCTATTTAAACACACACACACCCACATGCACACGCGCACGCGCACACGCACGCGCACGCGCACGCGCACGCGCACTCGAACACGCACACGCACACGCATGCGCACACGCACGCCCACGCACATGCACATGCACACGCAAACGCACACACACACACTCACGCGCGCACACACACACACACACCACGTACGCATGCGCACATACACACTCATACGTACACACGCGCGCGCATATACACCACCGCCCCGTTCCACATTCACATCCATACCGAACACCTACGTCCACGCCCATACACAGCGAGCGCGAGCACATACACACTAAAATGTCATCTGATGACATTTATCAAACATTTAACACTTTCAAAACCATATATTGAGATTAATACATCCAAGAGGGTTTTCGAAATAAATTTGTTTTTTTAAGTAACTAAATTTTTTGCGTACTAATTTTAACACCTATATCGTAAAAAAATTTTTATATCAAATTAGGCAGATATTGACATCTTGTGTAAAAATGAAACAAAGTTGGTTGAATGCTTTAAAACTTTTTACAAAACAAGATGGCAATATCTGTCTAATTTGTTATTAGAATCTACACGTATTGTGTATAGATATCCCCTGGGTGCTTTGCTTTATACACCGAAGGGATATGATTGCCTGATAATTTCCAACATGGGTGAAACCGGTATTTGCCTATCCTGCGATGTATAAAATGAAGACACCCTCCTTGTAATTAAGAATTATACTTAATGGTATTATTTCTTAAACTTTGATGAAGAGTATTAATTTTCTACATATTAGTTTAAAACTTTATTATACAGTGTGGAAGTTTTGGGTGGAATAATCCATACAATTAATAGCTCGAAAATGTACGGCCAAGATCCTCGGACAGGTCGATTTTTATTTTT
>JAHWXV010823382.1:0-22475 GCA_024586415.1 Phrixothrix hirtus
TATATATATATATATATATATATATATATATATATGTATAGTAGATAATTCAATGCGAGCTTTGGCTTACTTTTGTAAGGGAGGTTACTAGTACTATACTTGTTTATTAAGTCACAGCCAAATTTTATGTTATTTAAGGAAATTATAAAATGTTTATGGTTGGCCGATCGTCTAATTAAAGCCTAAAAATAGGTTGTACATAAATATATTTTGCTATAAATGCAATTAATAAATTAGTGTTTAGTGAACCGTAAGTGAGTTTATTATAAATAACACTTCTAGCAAAAAACATCTAATTTATTTGTTTTAAAAATAAAGTTAGAATGCTACTACATCCAGCACATTTGTGCCTAATATTAAGTTTTCGTTAACTTCACTAGAACTTTTATATTTAGTTCACAAGTTGATTTTTTGAATTTCTTTTAATCTTTTTGGGCAATATGTTAATATTTACAAGAATGAAACGAAAACGCGTGAGTATGTACTATTCAATATGGAAAGCTATTAGGAAAACTTGACAAGGAATGAAATTTAAAAATTATTAAAAATGAATGGTGGTTATTAAACTTTAGAAACTATATTTATTTACAAAAAAATCACGGTTTGGTTGTGTAAACATCTAGGCTCGTAAATGTATGTCCATATTTGTATCAGATTAGCGTAATCGCGTTAAAACATGATGAGGGCTCTAGTTACGGTACTGCCAGATCTGTATTCCATCCAGTAGTCTTAAAGCGTTTGAATTCACACTGTCTGGATCTGTATCGCCTATTTTTCGTTGATGTAACAGCAAAAGGACGACTTTCCTTGGTAACAGCTTTGATCCAATCTATTGTTTGTGACATACGTGCTTGAAGGAAACCTCTGTTTACAAGGGAAGATCATTATAATGACACAAGTATGACAAGGCTTAAAATGCGTACGTGGATGTGTGTGCCTGTGAAAACGATAACTCGAAAACGAGCAAACAAAATTTTACATTTGAGTTTGTATCTATTATGGTACGCGACTGCGACAATTTAACTAAAATCGGATAATCGGAAGTGCCACTTTACTCGTCATTTTTTTGGTTTTTTGAGATTTTCTCGAAATCGGCTCTAACGATTTTTTTAAAATTACCTATATTTTTTATATATTTAATCCTCTTTCATATAAACTGGGAGATTTCTCACGTAATTTTCCATAACTCAAGTAACCGGAAGTACTTTCACCGTTAATTCTTAATAAAATAACTATGAAACTAAAAGCCTTAGCTAAATGACAATTTATATTTGAGGTCAGAATTGCCTTAGTGTACTAAATCAAGAATTTGGTGAAAATCCAATAACCAGAAGTAGCACTCTATTTCTGTCATTTTTAGATATTTTCGGAATTTTTCGTTTTTTGAGGTTTTCTTGAAATAGGCTGTAACGATTTTTTTTAAACTTTGTATATTTCTTAGTTATCTAATTTAGTATTCTATTAATGAAGGAGTTTCTCTAATAAATTTTTGAAAATCGTGTAAGTGGAAGTACTTGGAATATTAGTTGTGAACAACATATCAAAATCAAAAACTACATTTAAGTGACTATTTTCCGTGCATGAGACGACAAAAATTTAGTTCAAATCGAATGACCGGAAGTGCCACTTTATTCTTGCGATCTTTAAGTTTTTTGTGATTTTTTCAGAAACGGCTACAACAAATTTTTTGAAACTTTCTACGGTTCTTATGTCTTTAACATCATTTTACGTGAACTTAGAGGTTTTCTTCAAAAATGCGACGAAGCAAGTTACCAAAGAAAATCTCTGGAGTTACAGGGTTTTACGGATCCAGTAACTTGGATGGGTGACCATTATAATTATTGTTCCTAAAGTAAATGTAAATAATATTTTAATCATTTGTGGACATTTATATATTTGTATATCTATGCACGTAAGATAGAGTCGTGTGTTATTTCACACCAGATTTTTTTTCGGATTGTTTGACTGATTATTTAAAACTGTGACGATAAACTGATTTTTGGACCATTCTGTGTTGAGCTAAGACTAACTCAATTCTCTATCCTTGTGTTTCGAACGATTTTTAACAGTTCATCTTTCGACCGCTTTATCACTTTCTAATGATGTCGCACGTAGAACTCACATAAATCTATTCTCTTTAGATGGACCTACTCTATCACCTTAGCTATTCGTGCAACCCCGTAAGTTCCGTGATTATCCTAAGAATCACACTTTTGTACTGTTACTTTATTAAGCTATGTAAATCGTATGCCTGTAATAGAAATACCTTTTTTCCCTTTTTTGCATAATTTCGTATACACAATTTAGCAGATTTTAAAACAGAAAATACACAATAAAATAATTATTAATTGTTATTTATTTTATGACTTATTTTATACTATATGGGCAACAAAATGATTATAACACATCGCATATTATGGCAATACTATTGAAATAACTACATTCTGTAAATTGTATTGGTTTCAGGTCCAATGCTTTCGCAATAATATTTCTATAAAATAGATCATCGTAGTATAGGGAAGCTTACGGGACGTAGTTAAATTAATAATGCAAATAGCCCAGTTCGTTGAGCGAAACAATAACCTTAACTACGATATGAGCTATGATATTTGTACGTATTTTAAATTCTGTTCATGTTTATGTTTAAAGAAATCGATTTGCATATGACTGATAATTTGTTGCAAAAGGCAGACGATGGCAATATACAAATCCTCTTTAGTGAGGGTTGAAAATAATACTATAGTTGGTTAAACACGTGTTACAATGCACAACTGCAAATTTATAGTTACACAAAAACGCAGTTCACTCTTTTCTTACACATCAAGGTATTTATCCTAAAATTCTGTTATATAATCTTGAACTGAATAGTCTCAACATAACTAAAATTTTGCTTTTATGAAAACATGATTCAAAAATGTGCGTACGCTTCTGTTTAGTCGTGAATACCATCTTTATAAATGGGAATATTTACTAAAACAAAAATAGATTTTATTTGAATTAATATATGTTGACCGAACGTTATTGCCTTAGCTATAGAAAGCTGATATTTTCAGCTTGTTTATTAAAAGACTGGTTTATTGTAGCATGTTAGTATCTTGGTAGATATTGACACTCAGGGAAAACAAAATAACCGTAGACAACAAAATTAATTTTTTAATTGTGATGCATTTATAAAGTCGTTGGATGTGTATTTTTTATTTAAATGAATTCAGTTTTGAAAATCGGTTCTTTATATGTGTATGCCAAACAGATCCCGTTCTCAGATTGACTAAGAAAATTGTTGCGCTACATCCAATACTTATAAGAGACGAATTAATTCACTAACTTTCAAAAAACCTTCTGGAAAAGTGGGCCACCTAGTTTTAATTGTGTGATAAGATCCAATAATATCCTTATTTTTATACATAAAAAACATCAGTTAGAATAATGCCCAAAAAAAACTTAAGAGTATAATGCTGCCTCATAATTTGAAGCCAAATCAAACTTATATTTTTTTAAACCTCAGTTCCTTAATGCGGGACTCTACTAGTTTATACATGGTATTTCAAAATATATGGCCATTTATGTGCTATACTGGACCTAAATTGATCTTTTTGGCTAAAGGGAATACAATATTTTTTACTATTACGAATTTTGTTACATGGTCTAATTTAGTTGTGTCCAATATTCAAAATGTTCTAATTCGTATCCAGAGTAGGTTAAAATTCGAAACCATGATTTTTCTAACTTATTAAATAGACCACCTCTTATTTAGTATCAAATTTGCAAAGAGCTTTAACTATTCTTTCAGTTAATCTATTTTTGTAATATTTCACGTTTTACTCGGAAAATACTCTTTTTTCAAGGAAACCTAAATTCAAAATCACAACGATAATAACTTAATATGTATTATTTTCAATTCCACCGGGAATTTATACGCAAATATTTTCCAAAAAAAAGATATTTTGTGAGGTCTCAAGAATAATTAATCGACAAATATTTTGGAAAACGTGCAAGAATTAGACGAAAGAATTTCCGCTACTCTTCAACAAAAAATCTTTCACACATAGCTAAATCAGATAGTCAGTAAATTTTTGTGGTTGAATTATCGATGAATGTGTGATGGGACATCATTTTTGAAACGTGGGTAAATGATTCAGTTTATTTAAATTTTTTTACAGTCATTTATCCCAACATCAAATCGATATAAAACAAAGTTCCCACACACAAAGATCTAAATAATAAATTGAAATAAATCAACAATTTTGGTAGGACTTAGCTATGACAGACCTTTTGTTTGGGATTATATCAAAACTTAAGTGTATCAAGTACCTACAATGTCAAGAAGGATATAATAAGGGAGCTCTAATATTAGTGAACACATGTTGGAAGATATATGTACAACGTTCATCCAAGGACAGATTCCTTCTTTGAATTGATGTTGCATAAGGTTACTTTAAACAATCATTGTAACTGTTATAACTGGCTTCGATTTATTTTTCTTAAAGAAAGCTGTTCCTTAGAGTTTTAATTATATCCTTTTCATAATAATTTTTTGTTGTGCTTACTTATCTCCTTTATCTCTACAAAGACGAATTTCTCAAGTTTTTGTTCGGTAGTTATGCAATATCAGCAATATATGGAATAAGTTCTTAGCTTTATGATTATTCCCTGGCTAATATATTTATTTTAGATTTATTTAAGGGAAAGAATATTTTCATAATAAAACGTTAAATATTACAAAGAATGGCAAATTAAGTATGAGACTGCTTTATAAAATCGGAGCGACAATTAAGGATATTAACAATTTTGATAAAAAGTACATATAAGAAAGTTGTTAAAATTATGATCTCGAGTTTTGACGTACTCTGTATGTAAATCACAAGTGAAGCAAGTATTGGAGTTCACAAAATTAGACCATGTAGCAAAATTTCTGAAGGCAAAATAATTTTTAAACTCCTTTAAATCAAAAAATACAGATTATGGAAGAAAAAATATTACATCTTTTGAAATATCCTGTACAAATTTGTTAAGCCTTATATTGTCGGAGCGATCAAAATCAGATAGAAGATAGAAGTGTATGTTTGATTTTAATATCTTTAAAGTGTACTCTAAATAATAGTTTTTGTATTTTTGACAATAATGGAATTATGGGACTTGTCACAATATTAGGATACCTTGAGCGAAAATGTTTATCTCTGTTGTAACGGCTATTATAGCCAATTGCTTATGTTAATTTGACTGTATAAAGTGATTACGAAACCAATATAAATTATTTATATAAAGTTATGTTGATCTGAGATAATAAAAGTTATTTTTAAACAATACCAACATAATTTAAATAATCTTTCATAAAATAAGTATTGTTTAGTGATTATGCATTATACATATTTTTATTAATACGCGATGACACTTCTTACTAATCTATTGTATCAAAATTTCCTCTGCAGTGTCGCGAAATTCAACATTTATTTTCTTAATTTATTGCCTTTTTATTTTAAATCACAGTTAAGCAACAATGAAAAATTAGATACGAACATAAAAGTATTTTTATAAAAGATACAAATGCATGTTTGCGAATGTGTTATTTCGCAACTTAGTAGGTAAGGAGTGTCTTCCTTGTTTATAACATAATAAATTGTACTTTCATTTTAAAGTGACATAACTTAATGTCGTTGTTGAATTAATTAAATTATTGTTTTATGTGTAAAGTTAACTTTATAAATGTACAAAAAGTAAATTTTTGATGTGGGAATGTTAATCATATCATAAAATTTGTAATTAATTTCACTTCGTGTCGGCACTTTGACGTTAGGAGATTGAATTTTTTGTGTTCAGTCTGCGTATCAAAAGATTATTCTAGATGTTATATATACTTGGCAGTTCCTGTCATAATTGTAACAATGATTGTGTTTAGTCGCCTCAGTGGGTTAATGGATTGAGAGGTGGTTATATCTACGAAGGGTAAAAATTTCGTTATTAGTTGTAGAAATCGTTACGTTTGTCGTAAAATTATATCATAATAGTTAATTGTTAAAAGTTATTTTATATTTTATTCTAAATAAGATGTTGCGAATATCGCGATGATTTTAGTTTCATATGATTGGACCACTGCTTATAATCCAGACACCAAATAGGACCTTTAGTATAATTACTTTAAAGCGTGCGTTTTCTGACAAATTTTATCACATTTTGTAAAATAGTGAAAGATACGCAAAAATAAACAGCACCTATAGGCTCTGAGCTACGCGAAGGAAGGCAGAGAAAGAATACAGTGCGATAGAAACGGAGTAGCCGAAGTACAATCCCCGACAGAAATTTTTTTGGTATTTTCGTGACGATAATTTAAGCCGGAATTCACAATAGACGTACGAGATACTTAAAAATTAATATAAAATTTAAATTAAGTATTTGATATTACACTTTTCAGATAAACCTTACGCTTACTTATTCAGATTGAATCGAAATTTTTATTTTTGGTAAATTCTAATAAATAATAAAAATTTATTTTAAAGCGGAAAATTGTTACGTAGATTAACTTTAAGTTTTCACAATGAAGTTAAAATAGTGGTAAATAAAATCTAATTCTTGCAAATCACAAGCGAGATGCATTAATTATGACTACTAAAACAATTTTAATTGCAACAATAAAAACAAATTGCAGATTAGGATTTTTTACTTACGTTTTTGCATTCCTAGTAAATGTGTTTTACGTACTTTTTTATTAACTGGACGTCACTTGCCTTAGTTTTTCGAGAGGCGTCTGCGGAGGCATTTTATTTAATATTAATAAGATAAAATAGAGTAATTAAAAGTACAACTTTGTGGCCCCTTGAATTTTTGACGTATTTCACTTCGTTTTTGAGAAAATATACCTTTTACTTTGTCTTTGCATATTTCAAGTATTAATACATATGTATTTTAATGAGTTTTCATTGTAGCAGGTGTTGATGAAGTTATTAATTATAATTTGGGTAATACTTTAATAATTAAAATACCCCAGCCTGCTTATAATTTAGAATGCTTAGTAACCAATAACAACCTTAATATACATAGACTTATTAAAAACAGTTTAATATACACTAAATTAATAAGTAATCCCTTTCACCGGAGTGTACGAAAATTTACGAGACCAAAACATAAGTAAAGTGAGCTCCAGCTTAGGGATGCATCATTTTCCATTGCGCGTACAGAATCTAGAGCCCAAGCTAGAATGGCCGGCCTGCATATAGTAGGCAACTAAATTCTTTACAAATTCGCATTACTGTTGATTTACCAAAAAATTGTCGTGCGCTGTCAAAGCTGTGTCTTGGTTACTGATTTAATTAGATATTATAAGGAATTTTCCCGCTACCTAGGCATTACAAGAAACATATTTTGGAGATAAAGAGGTCTATTCTATACACCTCTATAAGCTCTATAAGCACTGCAAATGTATAATCTGTAAAAATATACATAGCTTGCTATTCTATACCCTCTGCAGTTAATATAGTAATGTAAAAAGCAAATACAGCGCCTAAAACTAGGCTGTAACTGTTACAGTGTAACAGATTTTAATTATTGTTATCACAAAAATTGTGGTTAATTTATGTATACATTATAAAAAAGTTTTCAAGAATTTAAAAAGGTAATTTACAAATCACAACCCAAAACCAATATTAATTTTGTATTTAGTATTAGAAGAAGTTAATAACAGCTAGATAGGGATTTACAAATCCCAGTAATTTGTAAATAATTTTGCTTTTAGTTACTAAAGATATGGCATACAAATATAATATGTACTTCTAGTTATTCTAAAAAAAATCTTGTTTAAGACAACACACGACTTTCGCTTATGTGTATAGGTATGCAAACAGTGGCCACAAATGATTAAATTATTATTTACGTTTATTTTGCGAAGTATAATTATAATTGTTACCCATCCAATTAGCTTGTCGTGCAAAAAGCTGTTTAACTCCGAAGATTTTACTTAATAACTCACTTCAACGAATTTTCACAGAGAAACCGATTAGTTAGGGTATAAAAGCATTATAGGCGTATGCAACAATAAATTTTAAAAAAATTGTTAGAGCCGATTTCGAGAAAATCTCAAAGAACCTAAAAATCGTTAAAAGCTGTACATCGAAAATTTTGACCGAAAACATGACTTTCTGTATACTATATTTCATATAGGTAAGAGAAAGTAATAATTACATATATTTCATAATTTCAACTTACAAAATATAAAGTACTTATGTATGTTAAAATAGAATTTTCTATTATTTTTCTCTTGAATTAATAATATAATTAGTTTGCTTAATAAATAATTACCAAATATCTATACAAATTTGTAATCTTACAAAACATCAAGTTTCCACTTAAATATCTTCTTTTACCCAGTGCTTTATTTGCTGAGTGATTTTTGGCCCCACGTGATCTAAACAGAACAAGTAAATCCTAATTGTTGGTTGCTAATTGCAAGTAATTTCAGTTCACGAGTGTTTCACCAGTTGTATTTACAAAAGGTACACCCAACAAAAATAAAACTAAAGTTCTTAAGTAGAACCTTAACAATTTAAGAAGACTTAACAACGGACTCGATAGCGAGGGAAGATTCTAAGATTAAGTGCAGTCAATTGTTACAAGACAGAAATCTATCAGCAGGGTGTCTTCTCAAAACTTTATATAGTAAGTGCAATTAAACATTTACTTTTCGCAAAGTGAGATTAGAAATAAAAGACAATTCTAGCCATTGCATTCTTTATTCAAAAGTTTTATAATTGTATTTGTAGTAAAACTGATGTGTGTAAAGATAATGTCTTTACCTTTATCCTATTCAGAACTTGTATTTATTCTTAGATATTCACGTAAAATTAAATGAGTTTCCTTTTTAGATAATTTTTATATGTAATAATTGTATAAATTGATTTAAAATAATTAAAATCAAATCAAAACCATAACTCGTTATTATTTTAGCTAAACCGATGTTCATTTGTCCCTCCTTTGTAATACAAAGTCACTGACTGAATTTCATAAATTAAATTAAAAATAAATCAAATAAAATTACCAAAGAAGGCCCGGACGAATTTAATCGGAATTTTTTATTTATACTAGTTTTATTAAGTTTATTCTCGAATGGAAACACAATTTAAGCAGCATAAATATTTATATTTAATCGAAGTAATTGCCATTAACAGTAATAACGTGCAATCCAGAAAGCTTGCTTATTTTGTAAGATTTTGTAAAAATGCCGGTGTCAGATTACAATAAATGAACATGCATAAGCGCTTTAGAGGTTATTATGACCAATTAAAATTTCTTTTTCACATTAGTTTATAGCAATATTAATATTAAAATAACGTGCAGGCTATTGTATTTGTTTAAAGGCTAATTCCTATTTAAAAAGCTAAAATATTCTAACTAGGGATACTATTGTGCATAGTGATATTAAATACGTAGATTTAAAAATTCATAAGAAATTTATAAAATTTAAGTATTTTCAACTTTACAAAGATTAATAAATTAGTCAATGTTAAAAGTAAGTCAAATAGGCGAATCTATTAAGTGGAGGATTGTATATAATAATACAAATCCAAATGTATAACAACCATCATTATTAACATTAATGTACAAACACTATGCAAATATTGTAACGAAATATTAATTGTTTAAAGGTCTTTATTAATATTCACTAAATTGACACTATTTATTTACATAAATTCAACTTAAATATTTATTTTTATAGTACACTAATAATAAACGTTTATATCTCTATTTATTTATAACGGCTTTTAACACGTCAAGATTCTTAGCAAAACTAAAACGAAAGATATTTAACCTGTTCTTTATATAGAAAGGAGAATTGTGGAAAAACTCTGGAATAGTAAGTAATAAAGCTATAACCTTGAATTTATTTAGATATCAGTTACAGTAATGTGTAATGATTACATCATTTATTTTAGTTAAATGGAACCTATTGGAATGCTCCAGAATTGGTTACAAAATTCTTATTATTTCTAATTTTGTTAGAATATTAAACTACAATAAAGATTTTATTAAAGGAATGCATACAGCTATTGCAAGAACCTTCTTTTATAAATATTACAACAGCATCAATCCTGAAAAAGATTTGCCCTATTGTGAAAATTATCAATATTTATTCCAAAAGGAAGATATATGGACAACGTTACAGTTATTAAACAGCAAATTATTTAATAAATAAAGTTGGGAAGACTTCAGTTTATCTTATTTTCAACAATTATGAACCGAAATTCAACTACATATAACTTATTATTATATATTTTTTTAAATATTTATATGATATTCATTGGACACATTTTTTTGACACATGTAGGTAGTAAATATGAATTTTAGTTTATAGATTTTTAACCGAAGTAATACATGAATAAATATTAAAAATGATTTTAGTTGCTAGAAAAGTAGGTATATATAAGCACATATTATTAAATTATTTTTCGACTTTGAACGATATCACATTGCGAATATTTGTAAGGTTTTTCCCCAGTATAAGCAAATAAATTCCTGATAAATATTCTCATTTGAATGGAATTTTGCTATCATAATGGGAACATTTATAAGGTATTACTCCAATTTGAATAGATGAATCATCGATAAACATTGGCATCCAAAGAGATTACTTTTATTTTTTTAATATCATCCAGGTTCTGAAACTGTTTTCCCTGACTCTGAGAACGGTTTTCACTTTATCAAAGAGAAGATTAGGGGAATAGGGTGGGTGATTGATTTTAACAACCGTGTTGTAGAAATTATTTCACTCGCATTACAGAATAGGAAAGAAAAGTAAACAATTTTTCATGTAAGATTTGCCAATTTACTACTTTTGGCATCATCTGCCGTCATTTAGGTAATTTGGTAGATTTTTTGGAGAGATTTTTCGAATTTTTGAGGGATAAATGGCCATCTGAGTCGATTATCCTCATGAACATGCCCATGTACAACTTTAAAAAATTTAAACATTACAAATACACTAGTACAACTTAAGGCATTATCATTGTACAAAGTTTTCAATATTTCATCCTTTTTCCTAATTTGCTCCATAACACCTGGTACAAACACGATTTACACGTAGAAATTAACAGCTACTTGGTTTTTGCATCGATTATAAGCTGTTTTCTTTTTGATTTCATTTCGCGTGATTCCAGAGCGTCAATCCCGGAATTAAATTTTCAAATCTGGTACACTGGCAGATATACTCGTATTTTTAAGGTTAGAACTTATATCGTTAGAACGCTAAAAATTCTGTCATTTCTATAGGAAAAACAATACATAGATGTCTTGATCTATATTTTAATTCACGTTATATATATATATATATATATATATACACATATAGTACATATCAGGAGAAACAATTGAATAATTTTTTTAATCATCTTTGAAATCGGAATACATGTAATAAGCCAAGGAAATGGAAATGTTTCCTATAACCTTGTTTAAAGTGCACTTGATCTGATTTCTACGCTACCATTTAACGACATTTCCGCGTATTACAGGTAACCTTATTTCTTTGCGTATTTGGCATGAAAGTTGTTGCACGATCCGTAGATGAGTACAACTAATTATTTGTATAATGACTAGGTGCGACCAGCGTTATTTGGAGAGAGGGGTCAGTGTATTAAATCAAGGAGGAATAACAATTTTAGAAATAATTCTGATAATGATATAAAATATTTGCCTTATTTGTTTGTACCTATAATTACATTGTTTCTATATTCTTAACAATAACGGCTTCAAGGTTAGTTCATTTTAAAATAGAATTATAATCTTGTATTTTTCGCAATGCCTTTAATTTTTAAATTATTAACCAGTATTCTTAAATAAAATTCTGTAAAATAATAGCATAGATTGCTTTGAATAGTCACTACAATCCAAAAGGTAATTTGACTAGACTTGCCATCAAGTTCAAGGTTGAACTACTTTTGATCTAGGTGAATTATGAATCTTTCACCTTTCACTTTTTATTATGCTAATATTGAATTATAGCAAAATGTATATGCAGTAAAGTTGTGTTATAAATGGCGCAGCTTATCATTGTAAATATCTGTGATATTATTTTAAAGATATAAATGCTATAGTCAAGACTGTTTATAATGCTGGTATTTCCATAATATGATTTTAAAATTTTTAGATCGAAGAACCTATTAAAAATGAAAAGCGAAATACTCAAGTTTGATAAAAAAAATTTACAAAACCTCTGTTATTTATGTGGGCATTTCATGATAATTTTAAATTTTCAAATAATAATGCAACCTAAATCTAAACAGCTTTATGCCAATAATTGTAATCGTTCTTATGCAGTTTGATTGGAGTCATATCTTAGGAATGAAATTTACGTTTTTTCTAAAATTTTGTATATACTAATCACATTCAAGTTTGAAGTCCTAAAGGTCCAAAATGTTATCGAATATTTTCCGAGTCACGCATAAAATACAAATATAAGAGGCTAAAAGATAAAAATGATTTCGTATTATAAAAATTTCTTCAACTATCAAGGACTAAAAATTTAGCTTTTTTGTGAAATTACTGCATTGACTTAAACCATCTTAACTTCTTGGTTTCCTTATATTCCCTTAATTTTATTTCATGAAACAGATGATCTCTTATGTATTTACATGGGTAGTTCTATACAGGGTGATTTTAAAGCATATCGACAAACTTGTGCCATATATGCGGGGGTTGTATTAAATCAAAAGAAAAAAATTCCCTGTCGTTTCCAACGAAAACCCATTACAATAACGCCAATAAGTTGTTTGAGGATCCTTGAAATAGCCGAACAGCTGAAAGTAACGTTTTAAGTGAATAAACTATAACATATGACTTGGTCGTTATGCCATTCTAAATTACAACGCCGCGTAGTTTACAAACCTTGCAGGTGATGTTAAATTATCAGGATTTTTGGGTCGGTCTTACCATTAATGTCACTGTTTTTCGTTATTGAAAATAAGATAGATGTTTTATTAAGTTCAGCTTAAGTATTAGAGTTAATTTGCATGTGCATTCCAAATGGGGTTGAATTATAGTTTTAAAATAAAAATTCATTTATTAGTGAAGTTACAATTGCAAAAACTTATTTTAGGATTGGTTTCAATTAAGATACATTTATTAAAAAGTGAGCCATAAGGAAAAGTAGCTTTAATGCTGCCTTTTGATGAGTCTAGGTTATTAATAGTTTTATCAATTGGAATTAATCTAATTAATTATTCAAGCTGCTTTTTATTTACTGATTGCAGTATTAATTGATAGTTTGTTACTAATTGCAGTTCTATAAATTAAAATTCAAATACTTACATTATTATTTAACTGCGTAAGCTTCGTATGTTTAATATATATAGGTCATTGATTGTAGTTGAAATAGGTTCGTGTTTACACCAAATAAACAAACAGTTGTAGTAGTTTGATATTGAAATAACATGTTATATCCTTTACAACATGTAGTGGAAATTAGATTTGGTTTAGACATAATTCATTTGTATATGCATTTTTTCCAAAAAAGTGTTCTATTTTATGCGATTTTCTTGTTAATGGACGTGGTTGGGCCTCTATAGTATCGTGTTAAAAAGTTTGTCGCTGGACCTTAAAATCACCGTGTATATTTCCGGACCAACAGGTGATCTAGATCACACAAGAGTACGCGATAAATTTGTGTTTCATTAGTCATGGAAAATACTTGTACAATAGTGAAGCTGTAACATCTGTTAATTTTTAAAGGTGGAGTATCGAACAGTTATTAATTTTTTAACAAAAGAAGGACGCACGCTGTAGCAAATTAAACAGCATATGGGTGCTGTATATAATGAAATTGTCTGTTCTTATCCGGCTGCTAAAGAATGGGCAAAAGGTTTTGTATGGGGCAAATATCACTTGAAGATGATGAATGGCCTGACCGTTCTGTAGAAAGGATAATTTAAACAAACATTACTGCTGTTGAACAAATTGTTCTTAATGATCGGCGACTGAAAGTGAAAAATATATCAGTGTGTCATAGGTTTTCAAAACCTCTCATCACCATCTAGGAATAAATAAAATTAGCGCAAGATGGATTCGTAAACTATTTTGTCTGTGGAATGACAGCGACGTAGTATCAGAATCAATTGTTACAGTTAACGGAGGGATGCTGTTTTATCATGATCGTAATTTAAAAAACGAATTAATGGAATAGAAAAAACTAAGCGAATGCGTTCTAATAAAAGCAAAAGCATTACTATTTAAAAAAAAGATCATGGCCGATAGTTTTTGAGGATATGAAGAAAGAAACACCACAGTTAATACTCAATATTACGTCAATCTTTTACATAAAACATAAGATACCATTTGTGAAAAACTCGGACGAATAATCACGCACTTGTCTACTCTAATGGCGCTGTGTAAGTTACCATTAAACTATAACTTAACCAACCACTTTGGCTCAAATATGGCTCCTGGCGACTATTATCTCTTTTCTACATTGAAAGAGACCTACGGAGACACAATTCTTCCAACGACGCCAGCGATGACTTGAAAGGTGCTGTAATGTATCATTTTTACTCTAAAGAGTGTAATTATGATTTTAGAGGTCGAAATACTTGCTAAATGCTGTACTAAGTGAATACTACGTATATTTGTTTTTAGATATTATTTTAAATCAGTCTTGCTTTCATTCTTCTTCTTTCTTATTGTAAATGGTTCGTTAGGATTATTTCATAACACAGGTTTATTTCTATAAAAATTGTTTCTGTAAAGATATTCTTACAAAATTGTCCAAGCAAAACTGAATTAGTAATAAATATCTTCGGCAGACAATTGTTTACAGTTCCAAATATTGTTTATAACAAAATTTAAATGTGGGGTTAATTGCTACTAAAATAAAGAATAGTTGAAAAGTAGTAGAAAATATCTTTACAAAAACCAAAAACATAAAATGTTGTCAAAGACTTTAAACTAACTCAATAATTAAACATGAAATATGTTTCAAAGGAAATATCTGTCTTAGACAACAAGCACAACGAAAGGAATTAAATCAATTTGACAATTCAATAAATAATGAATTATCATCATTAATTAATAAATTCGTTTGAAAATGCTGTGCAAGAATTATGGTAATGAAATCGAATTGGCCTCGTTATCGATATCTTAGTATGTATCAATTTATATTTAAAACAATCCTGTATATATTTCCTAATTTTAATAAACAACGGTGTGGGTCAAGTAATCCCAACAATAAAAACGTTCTTCCTGTAATTAATTTTGTCATTAATGAGGCCGAATTTAATGAATAAATTTAGACAATCCGTAAACAACACGGCAATGCATCAATAAATTTCTATTTATCTAGAGAAAACTATTCTAGCATGAAAAATCAGTTAATGTCAAGGTGAAATCAGAAACACGCAAGGTTAAAAGAATTCTTGCGTGTTTTTAGTAATTACAGATTAATGTAATTAGTATTTGTTGTGAATGAAATTCACAATCTCATCTATTTTGGTGAGAGTTTTCCATAGATGTTTTAGAAATGGTAGCATTTTTTATTTATTCATTATAATAAATTGTTCAATTAATTTAATGTCAAATTTTTATGTCGACGTATAATTTGCAATTGAATAAAGTACTAATAATTGCTGTTAGAAAATGTATTACACAAAGTGAAGGTTGTAAAAGTTATAGCATAGAGAAATTTAACAATTTCCTAAAGGATTAGGAGTTACATCTTAATACTTAGGATAAGTGGCATGAATAAGTAAATATAACAATTTAACAGCTTCTAGACTATGGGTATTTGATTTCTCTTTCACTTTCGTCAGTAGTATTGCCGTTACTTTATCTAAGATTTAAAGCAAGTAACAACGAAGTATCAACAAATAAAAAAGTGTTATGATAAAAATGTTTTATTGTCTTGAGTGTCTTGAGTTGCTCACTATTTCCATTTTATTTATTTGGAACAAACGTCAACATGTTGATTAAAACCTAGCAACTAAAAGAAGAACTCAATATAAATTATAAACTATTTTCTCAAAGATAAAGACATACCATAGAATATATTATTAATTGTATATTTACTGTTTTTTCGATGATAATTTAAAAAGTGTGTTCATTAAAACTCCAAGGATATTTCGTATTTAAATTATATTTTTAAGCTGACAAATATGAAGGTTTACTGCATTAGTTCCTGCGAATTTAATTCTTTTTAAACTATATCATTTTATTGTATTACAACGAATTGATTTTTACAATACTATTGAGTTGTTATTGTTCAGGTGTGCAGTATACAGGATATCCGGGATATAAGGATAATTACTTTAACAGCAGATACATCTTTGTATACACGACAAAAAATGCTTATAAATTTAACTTTGTCTTGGTCTACCATATTCAACAAAAAATGACTGACCGACTGTACATCTTTAGCCTTGCATATAATTTCAGAGCACCATTAATAAATGCATCCGCAAATGTATTGATGCGCTAATTATTATTTAAAACAAAGTTTGATTTTCTTTCTTAAAATTTCTAGTGTTCTGTTAATTGTGCAATTTTAGAATTTATTTAAAATAAAAACAAGTTTTTACTTAATAGATATATTTGTATTATTGAATATGGAAACATTTTTAAATAACTTCACTTTATTTCACTTCTTCATTGGATTCGCAGATCAGCTTTGAATATCGAGAAGAGGTAATCCTTGGGGCCAGATCTGGGCTGCTAGGGGAGAGGTAGCTGAATTCTTTGTAGCCGAGTTCTTGGATAGTTGGTACCCTTCATGTAGTAACCTTGCTCATACTACGATGCTCATGCGGAATTCGAAATACCGCAGTTTGTGAAAGATTACATTTTGCTGATACTTCTTTTGTCTTTGGCCGCTTGTATTTCAGTACCTCTTTTCTTCGGTAATTGCTTCTGTATGCCTTTTCGGGCGGGGTTCGCCTTCAATGAACTCCTTTCATAAACGGAGATGCTTCGACAATATTTTTAAGAATAAATAGGAAGGGAAAGAGTTACCGTAAACAACATCGAAGCGCTCTTTAATTTCTGTTGGACTTTTTCCTTCTCTTGATACTCAATTGTAAAAATTTGGTAAATTTTACGCAAGGCCGGGTCTTCTCATAATGATAGTTAAGTTAGAAGCTTCTGGGACCAAATTCCAGCTGGAGCTTTACAGAATATAGAGTGGGAAGTTGTTGGCGTAAGACTTGCCAAATTCTTGTTACAGCATGTTCAGGACGGAAACTTTTAAAACTTACTTTTGTAGGCGCACATGTTTTAAGTTAAATTCTGCGCCAATTACTTTCAAAATAATTGTGGTCCCATGATGTAGATGGTGCTTTAAAGAAATAGCGGAAAAGGCAATTTAAGCGTTGAGTACGCACACATAGATGCACCGTTCCTCCATTAAATTAAAAATCCTTTTTATGTGTGTATGTACCTTTATCGCTATTTTAAATTTAAAGTGTTTATTTTAACTTTGTTCGTCATGGCATACACGATGTAGATTAATATTGAGACTTTAAATTATTAAGAGCCCTAACTCTAAAACAAAATAATCCCGATTAAAAACGGCTATCACGAAAAAGCAGTAATCACTACTATTCCTTTTTTCTAATACGAAAAATCACAATATAAAAATATTAATTTATATAAATTTCAGCTTCAATATAAATAATTATCTTGTAAATTCTGGTGGACCTTAAATTTCTAACCTTTGGGTATTTTTATGGTATTTATTTTACAGATCGATGATTCATAATTATAGATCACACCTTCCCTGTCGGATATGTTCGTTTAAATACATTAAATTTAATGAAAACTAGCTATGATCTACCCGCATTGAGGTATTAAGTCGAAATTTAAAAACCTACTCTTAATTTAGGTTGAATTTATTTTGAATTTAATTTATATTTTTTGTTAGACGAAAATTAACATTTCGAAACCGCCATTATAACCTATAATCATAAATTAAGAATTTTTTAAAGTTTTATTAAATAATTACAAATAACTGTCTAGTATTTTTTTATTTAACCTTAACCTAAAGAACTAAAATCCTTTTTAGGAAAGAATTCTGTTAATAAAATATGTATTTAGGTATATAATATTAATTACTTGTAAGCTAAGCACCTGTCGATGGCTGAGTAATTAATGCAGCCCAAACATCAATTAATCTTATGCAATTTTCCAATTTTATGAACCAGTCCATTTAACTATCGACTTTCAACTAATTAAATTGGGATTATAAATCAATAAAATACTGTGGGTATTATTTGGTACGCATAATCAGTTTTGGAAATAAACAAATTTCTCATAATGGCTCAGTTATTGAAACTAAAACAGTTGTTTATTTAAAACTAAGGCTTGTGGAGACACTGTCTTTTAGGTGTGTACAGCAGAATATGGAAGCGCTATCAAGGGCATGTCCACCTTTCTAGCTTGGGCTCTAGGTTTTATATGCACAATGACTTATGCAGTCATCGTGTGAAAGATTACTCATTAATTTAGTATATATTATTGTTTTGTACATATCTTATTATGTTTTTATAAAATAGTTACTATTAGCGTTTAGGTGTGTAGTATAATAGACAAAAAATAGCTTTGTACAATTAAAATTATAATTAACGCATCTTGTTTGTGATTTGCAAGAATTAAATTTAATTTACCACAGTTTTAATTTCATTGTGAAGACTTAATGTTAATTTATGTGTCAATTTTACGTTTTAAAATAAATTTTTATTATTGATTTGTTTTCGCCAAAAATAAATTTCGGATTCATACTGATACGTAAGCTTAAGGTTAACCTATAAAGTGTAATAACAAATACTTGATTTAAATTGTATACTTATTTTTAACTAACTCTTACGTTCATTATGAATTCGAAATTAAATTACTGTTTCGAAAATATTAAGCAAACCTGGGTCGGGGATTGTACTTTGGTGATTCTGTTTCTAACGTACTGTTCCTTTTCTGTCCCGGTTTGCGCAGCTCAGACCTTTAGTTATAATGGTCCCCCAGCAGCTACTTAGGTAGCGGTTATTGTTTATCGGTCAAGGTTTTCATGAATTAGAATTACCGCTCATAGATAATAACCACTGCAATGCCTAAGGTGCTTTACTGACTGAATTTAATGTAGAACGTCTAGGTATCGGTCAGTTAAGCGCGTTTTTAATTACGGCTGGGTTAATAATTATGTTTGTATAAATAAAAGGAGGACTCATTTGTAAATAAGATACTGACTAATAATTTGAGGTTTTTTTACATTTATTTAATAAAATCTCGAAAAATTATACTGTAATAGAAAATAATTATTTGTGTTTGTTCTTCCACAGGGTAATAGTCTGTTAAAGTAATGCTACGTACAATTACACTGCAAAATAATATAAGCCTAAGGCCATTACGTGCTACGTGCTTAACAAGATCTCAGAACTCCGCTTCATATTTCCCATAATACAGTCAGGCAAGTAACTATTCCGTAAACGCAACTAATTATGCCGTCTTCTTATTCGTTCTTGTAGATTTCCCTATGCGGAATTCGCCGCTTTCTATACAGTATATTATATACCTAGGTTTATTGAAATAAAAGAAATAAATAAAGGCATAACTCACGATAAGTATCTATAATAAAAAGGCAAGAAATTGGATTATAAGTTCTAAAACGATGAGAATTCTTTAGGAATTGACCGTGGTACCTGATCTTTGGTGCATTGAACTATATTTTTCAAACCTTTCGGGTAGATCAGCAGTAATTTTGCAATTTTTGTAACTGATTAATGGTTTTTACTGGTGAATTAAGTTAGTTATTTTCAGGCGATCGGTTATATGATTCCTTTAAATGACCAATAGGCAACCGATCGGCCTATCACCTGGTTTTCACATTAAATTAACCCAGGACTTAGACATATAAAAAATGACAGATCAGATAATTCATTGATAATCAAATTACATAAAATAAATTACTTGTTATTATTTAATTTATTTAAAAAATTAAAAGAAATGCTACAAAAAAGCTATTTGATATAGCTATACCTTTAGTGCAAAAGCAATATTTTCTTACCTAACGTACACGTATAAAACAAGTTGATGTTACCAATTTAAATGCAATTTTGTACTTAAAGTGTGAACATGGGAATAAATACGGGGAATCCCCTTTTAAGATTGTTTAATGTATGCTTTCGTTATTTCCGATACATATTTCGTGAAAGCTCGATAAGTAAAGATGCATATCAAATACTTCTCAGAAAACTTGCCTTATTATCCCGCTGGGTATAACTCTAGATAAAAGTAATGTGACATTTTGCGTTTTAGTAGTGCTAAACGCATTATACCCACAACTTACTTTTATCATCATAGAAAATGAAAAATTTGAAGAACACGCAGTGATAACATTTTTAATTAAGTTCGATTGGAAACCTACTGACATCCTTCAAAACCGACAAAAGGTTTTCGAAGAAAATCATGACTTATAAGTTGATATAACCTTTTAAGGAGGGAAGCTGTGAGAACAAATGTAGCTATTGCCCAACAAATTATCAAAGAGAATAAACATGTGTCATTTCAAGTAGTAGGTTTGTGAATCTTCAGGTCATATATTGTACTTGACTTTAAGTGCGTTGGGTTCTAGAATACATGGTGAAGCATGTTGATAATTCTCAGTTCTTTTTAAAACGGCTTGATGTTAGTCGGGACGATTTTACGTTGGAATAGTAACTTCTAATGAGATGTATGGTTCAAGTGACCCAGTTAATTTATGTTGAGGGACCAGTTAGAAACGTTTTGGCTTCTGGGCTTCAGGCCAGAGTCAATAAAATTGTATGCAACATTTTAGAACGTAAGGGGATTATTATTACGTAGAGGTTTTAAGAAAACTTCATGGTTGTCTTATAAATAAGCGTATCGGAAAGTTGCACGCTCGTTTATTGTTTCAACATAACAATACACAGGTCCATTCATCAGTAGTTTCAACGGCACTGTTGCGAGAATATCGCTGGATAATGTTTCCAATTCCACCATATAGTCTTGAATAGGCCTAATGAGATTATTTCTTGCTCTAAAAATTAAATGAATATCGGGTAATCGTTGAAACTCCACTTCCGATGGGAATCGTGCAACACCACAGTGGTTTAAAAACTAGTCCCCTAAATTTTATAATAGATGGATTAGAACAGCAGCGTCATCGTATGGAAAAACGGTTTGAACTCGATTGTACTTATCTGAAGTATTTGATATACCCTTATAAACTTGAAAAGTGCTGTAGAAGCAAAATTTAAACTAATTTAAACTAAATAAAATAATATATAATATGTAAACAGTAACTGCTTGATGTGAAATACGTAGGAAAAGAGTTATACATTTTTTCGAAATTTGCGCAGTGGGAACATTAATCCATCCTGTATTTTGCACTAAATGTAAAACAAAAATGCTGCAATGCTCATAGTATTTCTCCCAATGTGTGCATCAAGTAGGTTAGTGAAAAAGTTGCGCGCAAACTGTGTAACAGTGAAAAAGTTAAAGCAATAGGTATGAATGTGTTCCTAACATTCGATAATACCATAATCGGTAAGCTATTCCTCACCAGCAGAGAGCTGGTATAATTAGATACTGCTATGTGTTAACTTAAGGACGATGTAAGAAACTCTACACTCGATTAGTTATTGACTGAAATACGATAGAGTAACTTCAAGAACTTAATCGCTGTATATGACGATACTCGGGCTGTTTAGCTACTCTGTAGTAAAAGTGTTGTGAAAGTATTAACGGCAATTCTTACTCAGAATCAATAAAAAATTGCTTTTTTCTTAAGTAATACTAACTACGCGATATTGATAAAATGTTGAAAATGACTAATTGAAATATAACAATGAACTACTCTGCAGATCCTTGATTAAGTTATACTAAAGAACGACTTGCTAATAATTTCAAATTTCAAAAGCTGAAATGCCAGTTTCATTAATTATGTAGCATACCTAGATATTAAATTTAACACATACTCTTCAGTTTTTGAAGAATGCAATACTTTTCTGCCACTAAATAAAATAATATACCAATTTGTTTAATTAAAATATTTATGCATTCACTTAGAAATTCAGATTACCTCGATTGTATTCAACGAACTGATTAATTAGTATACCTAATATCAAAGTTGTGCGGATTAAGTGAACAAAAAAAACAGATTATTCAATCAACTACTATTTATTACACAAAAATGCGTTAAAACGTTTTGCTTACTACGTTGATAAAATAGTAATGACTTGATTATTTCATTATTATTTTAGTTAATTGAGGAAGTCTCAATATGGTAGGCGAAACGTTTTAACGCATTGTTCTATAATAAATGATGCTTAATTGACGAATTGGTCTTTATTTATATCTATTGATACTTCGGCTGTAAAATTTCTGTAGCAATAATTATACACCTATGAAGTTAGGCTATCTTTTTCTTTAATTAGTTAGGTCATAATTAATATATTTCATATATATATATATATATATATATATATATATATATATATATATATATA
>JAHWXV010823404.1:0-11643 GCA_024586415.1 Phrixothrix hirtus
CACACACACACACACACACACACACACACACACATACACACACACACACACACACACACACACACACACACACACACAGACAGACCAATTTTTAAAAACAATACTTCCTCTATACTATATTTCATATAGGTAAGAGAAAGTAATAAAGGCAAAATTCTCTTAGAGTTTTTACCCAATAATAAAAAAGGTGTCGGATCTTCTTTGTATGGTTTTACAAAAGTTTGTGATCATATATGTCCAAAAAGGGAAGAGAGATATCATTGTAGCTTCCATCCATTGAAGAAAATAACGATGGCATACCAGGAATATTAAATCATTGCTCTTGTGGAAGAAGAACCAGAAGATGGCCAATGGCGATATTCTTTTGAATACCAAACATAGCTTCTGTAAATTCTTATATTCTATATCAATCCTATCGTGACAATTGCAATATCAGTAGGTAAGTTTATTATATTTGGTACTATCTACTGCATTCTTAACTGACTTTTCTTTTAATAGGCACAATTACTTCAAGAATCTGGCAATGCAACTTGTAACATCAGAATTACAGCGAAGATTTACCAATCAATGTTTAGCTCATAAAATATAAACTTGCATTGGTCGCATTTTATAAACATATTAACAAAAAGCTGAGGTTGATGATAATGACCAAAAACTTTCTTCAAGAAGAGCTTTTCGAAAATATTCTAAAAAATGAAAAGAAAGGGTTTATTTTCCCGTTTTTTTGTAAAACTCCTATATGTTTGGAGTACTCAAAGAGAATCTGTCGAGACTGGAGCTGGTATGATTTTCTTTTCATAAATCTACTGCAGTTTTCTAGATGATGGGGGTTTCTATACAGCTTCTATGATTATTTGTGTTAATTTAAGTTTAATATAAGCATCACTTCACAATCTCAAGTATGTAGCGCTACAACGAAAACTCATATTTTAAATGTTTTGATTTTGCGACCGCATAGAGATCGTATTTTAATTAAAATGAGTTTTATATTATAACAAATTTTAATAATTGATCATTGTACTTCTCTAGCTTTTATTATCAAACTATTACGTTATGCTAGGGGATTATTAAATAATGAAAAAACTTATAGTTTAGAAATTCTGAAAAAATATATTGCCATCAGAAATGGTTTTGCAAAATTCGAAAAAAACGGATGTGGCATTTTTTGAAAAATCAATTAAAACCCCGTGTATGAACGGTTTTTTAATATTTTCTTCTACATCTTTCCATCCGTTTTTTCAAAAATTTCACAGACAGTGTAAAATGTGCATTAATATGTATGTAAATTATGAAATCGAAAATTAAACTATAATTTTCTTTATTATTTAGTGATACCCTAATTTAACATAATAATTAGATTTTATCATAAGTGAAGTTCCTATTAAATTCCAACTACGCACCAGGACCTTGATACTGGTATCTCAAAACACTACTCCTAACATATTACACAACATGCGTCAGTTAAGTTGGTCTAGACCACAACTGAACTTCCATACGACTAGCTTACTACCAGCACCGGCAAAGATTTGCTTCCTTAGGTCCCACAATACCTTCCAAAAAGTCTTTATAACATGGCTCCTGACGGAATAAGGCTTTCGTCGCCAGGTGGTAAATGCTTCGTATACCTTAGCGATGACAGCGCAATAGATGACATGCCTTCCCAATACTGGTTATTACTGCTGTATTTCTTTCACATCACCATATCTCTTTTTAAATTCGACTCGATGCCACGTCATATTCGTACGTCTCTAGTGACACAATGATTTAAGGAGTACTCCTCTGGTACATCAACCAAATTCCTGTATTCTTTAGTGGTAACACCAAAGCTAGCTTTGTAGAGTCCCAAATAGGTTAACATAAATTTAGTAAATGACTGGTTACTGTCCTTGGGTTTTACATTTTCTAATTTAGCATGGTTCGCCATTTGTTAACATTCTTGTTGTTACGCTTTTGCATTCCTCCCAGCGTATGGGGCTGAGTGATTTATGTAACCTACTTTAGGTTTTCCTCTGGCGAATTTCATTATTGGATATATTACGTCGTTAATACTTTTAAGAAATTTATGCGGGCCTTACCAACATTTTTGCAACTTGCAAGATAAACCTTGTCGTTGTTGATGCTAGTACAATCGTTGACTTGAAATCGTCCCACTTTAGAAGTTAGATTATAATGAAATTTCATTCGATCACTGGCAATCTCGGTATTATTACGAACTCTCTCATGAATGGAATTTAGTTTCTTTCGTAGACTATGTATTTCCAGTAACCTTCGTCTCTACAGGCTTGCTGCCTAACTCAAAATCACATGGTAGCCCAATATCATGTCCAAACAACATTCCAGCTGGCGTCTCTATTGTAGTTTCGTTTACAGCTGACATATATGTCATCAAGAACAGACGTAAATGCTGTTCCCAATTTCTTTGATCGTATGTGACAATTTTTGACAAATATGTCCTCATAATTAGATTAATACGTTCCGCCACTCCGTCTAACTGTGGAAAAGAGCAGTTGTTCTAGTCTAGCGTGTTTTCAACAGTTGACAGAGATTTTGCAATAATGCTCACTCAAAGTTTCTTTCTTCGTGTGAATGTAATTTCAATAGAATTCCGAAACGACTAAAGAGTTTGCTTACAAAAGTATCGGCCACTATAACTGCCTCTGAATTTGGTAAAGCTTATGCTTTGGTCCATTTAATGAAATAGTTCATTGCAGCTAAAATGTATTTCTTTCCTGCTTCTATTTACGAAAATGCACCAGAAATATCAATTGGCACTATTTCCAATGAGCTAACCACATTATATGCTTTTCACCTCTCTAATGGACAGTTATCAAAAGTGCATATTACACATTTTCGGCACCACTCCTTTATATCGTCCCTGAAGTTTGTTCAATAAAATCGTTCACGGATATTTTCTAGAGTTTTATTTACTCCCATACGCCCTTCCGATGAACCGTCACACAGTTGTCGCAAAACTTACGATACTCATCTTTTCGGAACCACTAACTGCATTCGTCTTTTCCTTCTTTCATTATTTTCCAACGATTCCGTCAACAGGCCATCCGGAACCTGCAAGGAACCTATTTAGAGCAATATGCTTTAACAACGGAATTAAATAGTGCCACTTGCTCCCAACCTTGGTCTTTTACCACCATTCCGGCATCTTAATAACAACTTCAGATCTGCGTGGTCAGTTCTCACTAAAAAATTTCGTTCATAAAGGTATTTGTAAGTGTTCGACAGAATTTATCATTAGCAGTAATTCTTTTCACGTAACACAACAGTTCTTTCGGGGTTGGACAACATTTTGCTGAAATAGCCAATTACTGGTTCTTGTTCATTTTCTATTTGCAATAATACTCACCGATGGAAACGTGGATATCATTAATATCTAAGGCAAACCTTCCAGTATGCGTGCAGTTACCAAAATTGGTTTAAGAGTTTCAGATTGCTTCTGGCAGCTTCTCTACCATAAATATGGTTGCTCTTCTTCAGTAAGTTTTGTAAGGGGTTTTGCGATGTCTGTAAGCTCATGTACAAATCGACGACAGTAAGTGTATAAATCCAAGAAGCTTTGTAATTCATGTTTAGCTTTTGGTTGTAGCCATCCTCGAACGGAACTAATTTTATCTGCTCTAACTGCCAAATCTTTCTCAAAAACCACATAACCCAAGTAATTCACTTTGTTTTGAAACACGTTACACTTTTCCGGACTAAGTTGTATATGTGCATTTTGCAGTCTGAAGCGCCTCTTCAAGGTTTTTAAGGTGTTTTTTGAAGGACCTTCCGATAAATATGACATCATCCAAGTATACTGTCCCAGTTTGCCAAAAGAACCTTCTCAGGAGTAATTTCATTGGCCTTTTAAACCTTCGCTGGTGCATTACATACGCCGAAAGACATCACTGTGAACTGCCCGAGACCAGGTCCAACGGAGAATGCTGTCCTTTCCCGATGTACAGCCTCCATATCGACTTACCAATACTCACTTTTCATGTTTAAGGTCGAAAACCATTTGGTGCCGGATATCGTACCTAAAGTTTCGTCAGTTCTGGGTAAAGGATTGCTATTCTTGTTAGTCACACTATTTAAGCTACAGTAATCCAGACAAAATCTAGTGCTACCATCTTTATTCTCAACAAGTACAACTGGTGATACCGAAGGACTACTGAACGGCTCTATTAACCCTTCATGAGCCATGTTCTTGGTTATCCACGCGGCTTCTTCTCGTTTGGGTAATGGCAGATTCCTTGGCCGTTAACGTGTTGGTTGGGTATCTGCGTTGTTTATTTTGCGGGTCACAATGTTAGTTCTTCTTTTCAAGACACCGTCAGTGCCAAATATGTTTGCATATCATTGGTTCAATTGACTGGCTTTATTTATATGCTAATAAGATAATCCGTTGTCTAAGGATTCGGGTGTGGCACGCAGCTTAGACAAATTTTTTCACGGGTAGAACCTTAACACTAGTTCCATACAATATACCGCAGATGAGATAGGTGTGCATATTTCTAATTTGGTCCCCTTTTTTAGAGTAATTTGGAAGGTATTAACATTCATCAAACGAAAAGATGTTGTCTGCTTAGCGTCTATCAACACTCTTCTAGCTAAAATACGATGGCCAATATTTATGTTGTTGGTTTATAAAAATGCCAGCCTTCTTGCCTCGAAGTTGCCATCTGGTTGGCCCATATTTATTGTTTCGCTTCTTGGCGCTCACGTCACCTTTTCTGCTAGGATTGTTTTTATTACATGATCATCTCGTTGATTAATGGTGTGATCTTTCAAGTTTAAGGCGAAATCAAACTCAGACATTATATCCATAACTAATATGATAACTTCCTCAATATCAGCAATTAGCACGCGAATGATACACCTCCTACAATCGATCTTAATATCTGCAATAATTTCACAATGTACGATTGCATGATTTCCTGTAGCTCTACGCAATCGCAACTCAACAACGTTTGGTTTTACTATTGTTTTCTTTGCTCATGTATCCAACAGCACTTGGAAATTCTTCCCTGCGATTGTTTCATTAATGTCAAAACTTCCTGGTTTATGTTGTAACGATGCTAGTTGAATGGTGTCCTCGGGGACATAGCTAGCATATACCGACATTCATCCCTTCACATCTATCCTTTCTAGTCTTCTTAGCGCTTTGTATTGTTGGCGGTGCAGGTTGCAACTTGCTGGCAAGTTTTTTGTATATGTCCCAATTTATCGCACTTCTAGCATCGTGGTCTATGTCCTGTTGGTCCTTGTGCTTTAATTATTCTTAACACTGTTTCTTCCAAACTCTCAGCACCAGCTTTGTCTTCATCAATGGTACAGATGTAGTCAAACGTAAACATTTCCCATAACGTTTTCTCCTATAAAGTTTCAACAAAGGTTCAACACCTTTTGCTTATACAATTTATTATACAAAAATAGCCTTAATTCTTTTACTATTTTTTATTATATATGAGTAATAATGATCTCTAAAAGAGATATTGGGCATGCAAAGTGTATTTACATAATCCGTATGTGTATACTACTATACTAGGTGCTCGCTGTTGTTCGGGATTCGAGCTGCCTGCAGAAGGTGCTAGGAAGGTAATACCCGCAAATACGGGGCCAAGACTATAATTGATATATAATTTATATTAAAAAGTGTTTGTAAGCAATTTTGGTTGGTATTTAAGTGTATCCAATTAGTCTGTGATCAATATGAGTAACTGAAAGATAACGAAAATAAGTTACATTGAACATTCTCAAAACAAATGTATTAACATAAAATACGGACTCTTCTTTTAATTTATAAATACATATATCATAAATTATGAAAATGAAAATAACAGTAATATGTATTATAAATTATTATAGTAGGCAACGCCCCGCGTTGTTGTACCTATCGCTATAAATCTACGCCTGATAATTTTCTTAAGGGAACGTTGTTTAAAATTTATTTTAGATTGAATAAAAGTTCACCAAAGTGTTTTATTTACTATTACTGTAGAATTTTGCTGTTTATTATTAGTTCAAGATAAACCTTTCTTTGAGACAATCAAGTCAGTCATATTAATTAATATAAGTAAACCGATGTGTAATATTTAAATCATTTATTAGTTATAGTGTAAGTAGTAGTCACGTTTCGGTTGGTTTTATTTATAAACCATCTTCTAGGTACGTATAGATATTTATATTAATAATATTCACGTTTTAAATAGAATTAATATTAAAAAAACGATTTTCCTTTTTAATATCATAATTAGTCAATTCTAGTAATTTTAATATTGTTTTTTTATGAAAAATTAAATTGATTTATTAAGATTTTATTAATAAACCATTTTAGAAATATTAAATTTTTCGTAAAAGGAAACCAATTTTACAATTACTAGAATGGTTTAACCATAATATAAAAAGGAAAGCTATTTATTTTTTGAATATTCATTTCCATTTAAAACATGAATTTTATTAATCTAAATACTCATATGTAAGTAGTACCCCTTACAACCAAAAAATTACTTGAGTAGTGTAAACTTTTTTCTTATATCTGTGAATTTACAATATGGATAGCTTCATTATTCAAAAGTAAAATTTATTTTAACTACATATTTACATATGCCGAAGAATTTAGAAACAAACGTATTAGTTGCTATATAACAAATATGAATAATGCATTGCTTGTTAATTAGTTATAGGTAAGTAATTTTTAACAGATTTATGTACGGTTCAATTTTTGATTGAAATTCATCTTAATTTAGAAACCATAAAGTAATTATTACAGATAACTTACCGAATGAATGCGTATCCTTTTTCTTTGAATACGCGGATTTCTTGGATTGTACCAAATGGAGCAAAAGTCCTTTGCATCAGATCTTCAGTTAAGCCGTTTGTTATCCCTCCGCAATAAACAGTGCAGTTTGTAGGACTGCTCTGATTGTAGATCTCATCAAACGTCAATGGTCTTGAATTAGCTAAAATATTTACGAATTTAATATAAAAAAATATTATTTTCGATATATAGTAGATAATAGTTTATTAAATTTTATTTATACATGCAATAAAATATTAAAAAGTTATTAAAAACGAGCATTATGTATTATAAAATTTATTAGCGCAAGCAATTTTTAAAAATATAAGAAATACCATAATATAAAATATTTTATTTAGAATTATTAAAAACTGTTAGGATACTTTCTTAAGAAACCTTTTTATCTGATTAAAATTTAAAGATTTTATCTGGAAATATTATTGAAAAATCGAGGATGACATCTCAAATATGGCGATGATTTTTTCGTGATTTTGCTTGTTATGGAAATCAATAATTTTTTGTGCTTATTATTAGTAGAAAGTGTTTAATAGGGACTTTTAAAATTGTTTGTATAGTTAACTATATTCTGCTTAAGTTCACAAAAATAAACAATTTCAATTATTTAAAGTACTGAACATGTCGTCATTGATCATTTTAATTTAAATAATTACTGAAAAGCATAATTGAACACTCGTTTTAAATTTAGAACGTTAGATTCTAATATTTTTCAAGTTCAGAAATTTTTGCTGATTTATTCTTGGCGATCTCATCTTTTTGTCTTTCGAAGATCATCAGGTAATGTCAAAATAATGCGTTAGTTGATTTTAAAAGATCGAATTTATTATAACAGAAGCTTTGAATAAAATATTTTGATATACAGGTTGTACGTAAAAGTGTTCCATGTATGTGTATAAAGACTAAGATTTAAAACAGATAAAATATTCTTTTTAACGTTGAAGGGAAGTAAGCTAGAGATAGTGCCATTAGTTTTTATAACGTTAATTTTTAAGTAATGGAAATTCGTACATCTTTGTGTCTTCGGAACATCAGCAGTAATCCTCTCTAATTATTTGGTACAGATTTGTTCAAAATCATCTACTAGTTGTGGACAATTTTTAAAAGAAACCCTATCGATTTTTGAAAAAACACAATGTTTTCATTACATCATAGAGTTTGGTTTATATGCGATAGAGGTCCAGTAAATTTTGTTATAGCAGTGAGAATATTTTTTCATAATTATCAGCTACAAATATGGATTGAAAAGAGAAGCTTCATTGATTCTCCAGTAAGATCCTTTGATTTTATCCGTTGGGGACTTACACTGAGGTTAATCTGAAATTCCTATATACGCTTACGCATTCTAAAACCGAAATTCTCCAAAGCTTTAATGATTTTTTGTAATATGCTATGTAACAGGTTTACTAATCCATATGGAGAAAAAAATTATAACAGATGTAAATGAAATAAATATATACTATACATAAAGAGCAGTACTTGTAGGACAGTTTTTCTAAATTGTGTTTTTTAAAATATGCAATCAAAGATTTAATCCAACCCTGAACCCTAAACTGCACCATTGTACAACATAAGATTCAACTGTGAGGTTGTAGTCTACCTAAAGTATTGAATTAAGTATTTGCAAGTAAATCAGTGACTAACTTTTAGTATACAGGGTGATTTTAGAACCTACCGACAAACTTGGACCATTCACGCGGGGATAGTTCCGAATCAGGCGAAAAAAATTCTTTTTAAAAAATTCCTAGTCGTTTCCATGAAAATCGCTTTTAAAGTAACGCTAATGGAATTTTTTCAAAGCCACTGCAATAGCATATAACTGTACGTGTCGTTTTTATGTTATAAATCTTCAAAAATACTTTCAACTCTTCTGAACTAAACAAAATTTATTTGTTGTAATGATGAAGACAGCACTGAATGTTTTCAAAAATAAATAATATTATCAAAATGATAATTACCTTATTTTATTTGATTCGGTTGTTATATTACATAAAATACATTAACCTTTCCACCTTTAATGTATTTTATATAATATAACAATTGATACAAATAAAATGACGTAATTATCATTTTGATAATATTATTTACCTTTAAATACATCGAGTGCTGTCCTTAACATTACAACAAAAAATTTAGTTTAATCCAGAAGAACTAAAAGTATTTTTGGAGAATTACAGTAAAAATATACCAAAAAGTAAAAACAACTACATTAATATTAATAAACACATGAAGCAGTTTTTACGTCATTCTAAAACGAACTGTACATAAATCGAGGATATTAAGTTAATTTACAGGTCGCCTTCATTTTTTACTTTATCACACGCCTTTGAAAAATAGTGTCCAAGTTTCTTGTTACCGAAGTGTAATAATTTTTAGTTGTGTGTGTTTATTACTATAATTACATTTAAGTTTAAGCTGAACATCGTATTTGTGCAATAGTGGATAGATTGACTAATATTCAAACAGTAGACAATGCTTTGCTTTACAGCGAAGCGTCGACGGCTGCCATATTATTATATAACATTTACGCAAATTGCGCAAAGATTTTGTAGATTTTTTGTAAAAAGGCAAGTATTTCAGTTCTCATTGTATTTATATTATCTCAAATAGCAAGTTGAGAAAGGTTAAGGAAAATAATTTTTGATTTTAAAACGTAATAAACAAAAGAAGTGCCAGTTGAATTGTTCTGACGTTGCATTTATAAGACCTACCCGTACTGAAATTTGAAATATTACACGTAATAATAAAGTAATGCTTTATAACAGTGAAAACTCCTTTACAATTTTACGAATTTTAAAAATTAAAATATCCAAAATGTAAATTATCAAAATTATGGTACTTATAAAAATTTGGATATGGTCTTTAAGCATAATTGAAAGTGTTTAAATAAATGTTTGCCTTCATAGAATATGAACGAATACAGTTGTAGATCATTGGCTGTTGACATAGGTTAGTTTTACACAAATAAACAAATACAGTTGCAGTCATTTGATATTATTGAACATGTTATTTCCTCACCAACATTTGAATGTGACCTAGACATATTCATTTGTATACAAATTTTACAGCAGTTTTCAAACATTTTTATTTTTTTGCAAAAAAGTTTTTTTATTTTATGGGATTTTCTTGTTAATGGACGTAGTTAAATCTCTAAAATAGCGTGTTAATGTTTGTTGTTAGTTTCTAAAATTACCCTGTATAGTGTTTGAATATTTGCTAAAACCTTCATAATCTATTTATCCTTGTTGTATAATATAATATCAGGCAATATTACTTCGATTGAAATTAACTAAGTTATAATGAAATTTACTTTAATGTATAATAATAATTAATAAATATTGAATTTATAGGAATAAATAAATTTAAAAGTTGACCTGAAAAAGGTATGTAGGAATTTTATACATGCATTAGATGAAATTTGAACTATTGTAAACAAATGAACGTTGATTTTAATTTTTAAATACGACTCATAGTTATATGTAGAATAATTGTATTTGTTTGTTTTTACGTGAAAGCTTGTCAAATATTTTTTAAAGAACAGGTCCAAATTTTTTACATATTTAATTTAGTATTACATATGTTAGATATCATACTTTATTTTTATGGAAGTTCTGTACATTCGTTAAAGTTTGATTGTCTCTTTTAGTAAATAATATCTATTTTACCAAACATCTAAGGGCTGTACATTTATATAAACCGCTTTTCTTGTTTTAAATCTTTAAAGATCCAAATGATTTTACAGAATACCCTTACCGAACACTCTGTACATTGTTATTTTAAATAGTGGACAAGAGACATTTGAAATTATTTATGTTCAGTTGTATAAGAGCTGAGGGTGAATTATTTTTGAAAACATCACATAGGTGAGTCGAGAATTCTCGAGATATGAAAAATAGAAGTTTTAAGATAAACTGAAATTTGAAATATGTTACGAGATAGGAAAATTTATTGTATATATGTTTGAATGTCAATCCAAGTAGCCAAAGAAAATCATTTCTATTCAGTTTTTAACAATAACGAAAAAGAAGACAGATTTAAAAAATACCGATGTTAATTTCCGCTCTATAAAGTTAAAGAGCACTTGGTATAATTAATTTCTGTATTAAATATTATCTTTCGCATAAATAGTTTTAATTGATCAATTTAGAGTGAAACACATTTGACTCACTAAAAGTTTCTTTACATTCTCTATTTGGTTATCTCATAATTTTTATATTACCCATATTAATTACTGATTGTTCCTGTATACATCTGACTCTGTATAAAACTATTTAGCGGAGAAATTTGTCAAATTACTTATGTAGCTTTCTCGCAATGTGGATCGTTAAAGATATTAGTAGTATATGTTCCTGGAATTCTCTTTTAGAAAAATGAATGTTTTTTAATTAACCGAATTGCCACATAATTTCTAAATATTAATTATTAATAGTACATTCATAAGCAATGGTTTGTCGATATCGCTTACTTTTTCCTATTTTGTCGTACGAGGGTTACCTTTTAAGTAATTACAAAAACTAGGAAATAAAACAAATTTTTTGGAACAAGCTGTTTTATTGTTTTTCAAAATATTAACCTTTAAGTTTTATACAGTTTTGCATCTGTTCAAACCACTTCTTGAAGCATTTTTCCACTTTGAAGTTGGTATCTAAAAATGTAGTTTTCAAATGCTTCGGCGGCCTCTTCAGGAGAAGAAAATTGCTGTCCACGCATTTTTGTTTGACATTCTGGAACAGAGAAAAGTCAATAGGCGATAAATCTGGTGAATAGGGGCAATGAGACATTAATTCGATGTTTTTCTCTTTCAAATAATCAATTGTTCGACGTGCTGTGTGGGA
>JAHWXV010823688.1:0-10052 GCA_024586415.1 Phrixothrix hirtus
GTCTTGAAAACAGTGGCGCCCATATTTTACCGATTTTAGACTTACTTTCCCGACAGTGTTTAGCTTCGCAGTACAGGAGAACTACGCCTCGCTCCACTGTTGCTTTGCCGGCCGTTGCTAAAACACCGGTGTTTCTGCCACGTGCGTTATTTCGATTTCGTCTTGTGACAATTTTTGTAACCAAATTATTTTATTTGTAAGAACTACAGTATATTGTAAAACTAGTGGTGAAATTTTGACATTTGACACGAGTGTAGGTTTAAGCCACGAGGAGTTAGGCGAGTGGCTAAATATACGAGTGTGAAATAGCCGTTCAGCACGTGTTATACATTATACTTTCCGATGACCACCTATATTTGACCATTTTTAGAATTACTTATGTCAATTGAACTTGAATAAGCATCGCCGAGTTTGCTTTATTACTATAGCAGCATACTACGTAAGTGTGTGAAATATATTTCACACGTCTACGTGACGACCCTTTCACAACAGTTTCGTTACTAGACACAATGTGTAACTTTCAATGTTAGTAACCTATGAGAAATTATTAATTTTTCATACTGTTCATCGGAAAAATATTTTACCGTGCTTATACACAGTGATTTATGAAAGCTTTCAGATAAAATGTAATATTACAAATTTGACAGAAACGATTGGAAATTTTGCTTTTCAAATATGTTCTTTAGTTAACAGGTATATTCATATTAAAGATTATATTTTATATCACTTTATAAAGTTTCTAGGCAATTAGTTCCTTTCTTAACAACCCGTCTTAATCAATTACTAAAAATTTGAAACTACATTTTTAATTTTTAATTTTTTCATTAATATGTTAATTTGTCTAGACGATTCGAGTTTCTAATTTCATATTTTGTCGATGTTTTAATGTATCTAAGTTACTTTGGTCTAGTTATTAGTACATGCTATTTCAATCTGAATGAATCTGGATAGGTTTGAATGAAAAAGGGTAACAGGTCTGGCTATCTGGTTGAAGACTGACGAAACAAGTCCTATTCCGTTGGTTAAAGTTCGTTTTTATTATTATCTGGTATAATTACAGTTAAGTCGGACGGATGATGTATTCATTCAAAAAACTGCAATATTAATTTGTTGGAAACGCCTTATCAATGTGCTGATTTATAGTTTAGTGAGAATTATAACTGACCTTTATCGGATGTAAAGGCAAACATTTATTTTCTTTAGTGATTAGCAAGCATGTCGTGTATTTTCTTGTTTATTCTGTTATAGAATGAGGTGTTCTCGGAAGGGGTTACTATCTCTTCTTCTCAAGTTTATGAAGCGAATCTTATGGGAATGCTACCTTAAATCAGATTATTTGAAATTTAAAAGCGAACAAGTTAACCTAGTATTTGTAGAATAACGACAAAAGATAGAATTGAAACCTTGGAGCCGCATAACTTAGGATAAAATATTGTATCAGCTAGCAGCAAACTGAATGTCAATGTTTTTAGCGTAAAATATCGTGTATGTACGTTAACAATCTTAAACTTTCTAGTGAAAGCCTTCCACACTTCGACTAGAATTGTTGCCTCCTACAGCCAAAATGCATTCTAAAAGATATAAAGCTCTAACAGTACGTGAACGAATAATATTTACTTGAAGAGAATTTACTCGTATTATTTCTTTCGTAAGCTGTTCTGATCCTCTTGTAACTTTTGCACCGAGATGTCGTCAGTTCAGAAAGCGTTATACATAAATACGGCCTTCAGCAAGTGCTGTACCGTTGGCTTGGATGAAACACATTAGCATATTAAAATATTTACTACTAGGTATTGTCTTATTACAAATTAATAGAATAAGAATTTCGTAATTGACAATGCTTTACTTATTCGCGAAATGACTGTTTGCATTAAACACGAATACTCCTTTTTTTAATTACACGTAAATATTACCAAATTGTCAGAATGTTAATTTTGTATTTTCAGTATATGAAATAATACGATAACGCCGAAGCATATTATTGTACATCAACATTCTATTTTGATATTGCTATCATATCATAATAGTTTCATTTCGTCAAGAAAAATTGTTAACATTATTAATAACTTTACGTTAGAGTAGGTTTTGGGTTCAATAAAAAGAGTTTTATATCTTGTACACAAAGCATGATGATGAAGTGTAAAATTTAATTCAAACGAGGTACATCGTGATTAGTAGCCTCCCATTTGACATCTACTTTACCGAAAGTGTATTCTGTAACAGTGGGGACTTTTCAGGTGAATTAGGCGAAGTGCCTCTTCACTGAATTTGTCTATACGAGTAGTTATATTATTAATTTTTTAAGTTCAAAAACATATTAAAATACTAAAAAATCACAAACTATCGTACAAATGAAGAGCTAGGAAGTAGTATGCAAAACGTTTGCAGTTGTAGACTAGATTGTTATAGTAACCATGACGTCAGTCGCCTTAGTGCGCACATTACTCCCACTTAAAATGAAGAGTTTACTTTTAACAACTATTCAAACCTGCTTGTACAGTTTGTAGTGATTACTTTTCCGGTAACGTTTACATTAATTACCTACACGTGTGCTTTGTCATGTAAAACTTTAAAACAACATAATATAATTTTTTTTATTATAGTTCTATTAGTTGTATAGTGTTTTTAAGTATCAATATGAATCCCATTAATGGCATTGTGTGTAATTTGGTGTAAACTCCATTTAATAGATCGAAAGATGAAGATAAAAGAGACCTCTTGTATCAAGGATGGCCAATGAATCAATTGTCTATTGTAAAAAAAAACTAATTAAAAAAACCAGTAAATCCTATAATATTAATTTTAAAAAATCCTAGTTTTGTGAATATAAATGGCTGCGCAGCAGTTTAGTATTACAAATATTGTTCTGTTGGCCCTATTTGTTTTTTAGCAATAAAAACAGTATTTGGAATAAAGAGCAATTTTCGGATTTATTAAATATAATTCGATCACTTCATAAACATGAAGATTCAGCCGAACATTTGAAATATCAACTAATGTCAAGAAATTTTGAAAACTGTTGTTATAGCTCTTCACCAATTTTTTTAAGTCGCCACTGTTTCATAATACTAAACTATTACTAAAATCACAATTCACTGTGAGACAAATTAATCGATAAATTTAAATTTAATGACAAAGGGCTCAACGGGTACCATGTAACGGTACTTATAGATTAGAACCGAACATGAGGTAATAAACAGTAACGATTTCAGTAAGAATTAATGTTCTGCGTTGAAATTATCAACTGCAAATAAAATTCAGCTTTCTGTAAATAAGAATATTAATACCAAGCTTTGCAAGGGTTCACTGCTGACATCCCAAGCTAGGTAAACGTTTTATACAAATCCATTCTGTAATTGGGGTTTCATAAAGAGTATAGGTAAAAAGAATTTATTCTTAATGTGAATTATATACAATTTTTGAAATTAGATGTAATTTAAATATCTAGCTAAAGTAGGTAGTAAATAGTTTTTTATTGATTTTAAGCTATAGTATGAATAAAGCTATATATAATTGAATTTGTTCGATATTTTAACTTAAATAAAAATTGATTTAGTGTTTCTATTAATCTGGAATACAACTTAGGATACAAATGTAATAATTTCTAAGGCAAACGAAAATTATTAGCTGCCTCTATTTTGCTGAAAATTTACCCTAAGTTCAAGCTCAGTTACCCGAAAGAATTTAGATATACTTGAGATGAATCTAAACTTAATAGCTTTCCATAAGCGAATTAGTAGTATTACAGTTTAGCGTATAGAACGAGCAGTGCTACAAAGCTCGGTCTAAATTGGGTGCTACAGGTTAAGGAGTTCGCCGATGTTTGTTTAGTGCTGATAACGTTTTGAGTATCTGTTATTTACCACGCTCTTATGCAAATGTTTGTAGGAGATTTCACCAATACGACCTTTATTAGGCTTCAACGCTTTCCCAATTTAACGAATTCAAATATATCCGTCCTCTAATACAGGCTATGTATATTTAGTGACATATTCTTTGATAAAAGCTGAGGAAGCTAGGCCTGACTGATCGTAGTAGTCAACTAATTCCCATCCTTTATGAAATACTAAATATATGGTTTATAGTTCCTTCTACTTTTTTTGCGTTTTTAATCTTTATGCACGTTTCTAGCTTAATCGTCAAACATTAAGGGAATTTCCATATTAACAGTATTTTGTTTGAGATTGGAGTGAATAATTATCGTTGGATCCAACATTGATAGAGCAATTACTTGCGCTACTTTTGATAGTAATATCAATCCATTTGTGTATAACACGTATGCTTAAACTAAAGAGAAAATAAAATGATGCCCAAATATGGATCCAACTTGGCAATGTTGATAAAGAATTTCTCGCCGAAGCAAATGCCAATTAAGAAGTAAAGGTTTTTTATTTTTTATTGTAAAGAAATTATTGACACGTGCATAAAAGGAACATGAACATCAAACAAATGTATTTTTTGTGTTGAAAGGGTTTGACAGATTTCATTCAATTGGCATAACATAGGGCAATTTTCGACATCAATTTAATAAAAATGATACTGTTTTGACGCTCAAGTACAGCAAAACGGGTTTATATGTGGAGAAACGATGAAACCGATGCGAAAGAAAGTTAACTATCGAAAATCGCATGAAATGCAATGCTGAAAATAAAAGAAGAGGATTCTTTTGAAATTTAAGGTGTCATATTAATAGTCTGCAACTTTACTGAATTTTTTAGCAATAGGTATACAAATAATTTTAAGTAAAATGTACTTTTATCCATATACTACCGCTACGGCCGAGCTAAGGCAACGAGAAAAACAACATCATCATAAGTTCTGTTAAAAGTAGTTACAGCTTTGTCGTAGCAATCCAGGTTTAAAACATTTACTTTGCATGATAGACCAAGCCATTTCCTTTAAATAGATATTGTATATAAGCAAAATTGTCGTTAATAAGCTACAGCTGCCAATGTGAGATCAACGAATTGTCGCTCCAAAGGTTACTGCTTCATTTGCAGCTTTTGCCCCAATGATCATACGACAATATTTGATTAAGAAAATCAGCGAAACTGTGAAAGCTGTTGTAGCATGCTTTTCGCAGCCTACTGTATATCTAGATTAATTATATCTATATCATAATTTAATTATTTTGTTTGCTGACATAGCTAAAAACTTAGTCTTTGTCTGTATTGTCATTCCGTGACAGCCTGTAGATATTACTCGCTATACTTCTAAAGGTAGTTTTCAAGATTTATTAAAATGATTAAAGTGATAATGCTCTTGACAGAACAATTTTATTAAGCAGATGGACAAGCATATTTTTTGTACATGAAAAATTATTAAATTAATTGTTTTTGAAAAGTAGAAAATTTTGTTAAAGATGGAAAAGATGTTGGATGATATATGGTGTCATTGTACGTTAGTTGAGGTAAGTCTACGGGCGATCGGCAGAGAGTGCAGTATCCTCATTCATCGAATTATAGTGATGTCAATCATTTAAAGATAAAATTTTGTGATTGGCGTGTCATGGTCCTGGACAAAAATTTTTTTCATCCAGCTGTTCTAGAAGAAGGAACAGCCACCAGAATCAGTTATTCTATAGCTATACAGAGGCTATCGATGAAGCTGCTATCTAGATAAATAAACTAGTAAATGTTTACACTTTCCCACAGTATTGTTTAGTGACAGTGGAATGTTTAGTATAACTTAAAAGAATCAGCTTGTTTTAGATCTGCCTTCCTTTTACTTTATTAATAATAAATGGATTTATAGAAATATTTTTTATGATCTCAGCGGAAGGTATTCATTTATATTTAGCAATCCAAAACGATTTTTAATTTCCTTGGTTTAAAAATATATGAAAAATTAAAGAACATTCTGAGAGTCACCGATTTTGTTAAAATATAAACTTACTTTTATTAAAAGCAATGCTGTTTATAAGTGTAAACAAAATAAGGGTCATTGCTGTGTGCGGTTGCTAGATGAGTTCTTATACTAATAGGCGCTCTTTCTACAACACCCATTCAAATCTAGTGGTCTCAGTTTTACAATAACTATTTCATATTGTTTACTCGCTTTATGTACATCAACTTTTCATAAATACATATTCGGGACGTAAATAGTGGCATTGCCTAGAAGTAAGAGTATTTAGTCCGAAAATTGCCAGTTTAAAAAAAACCGGCTTTACTAATTTAGATTAATCATGAAAACTATTCTAGGTATGCACTGTGCATTAAATGGCACAAATAAATGAAAATCGCAATAACCTCGGCATAATAGTGAACAGCTCACAATTTCTCTAAAATAGCATAAAATTCCTAAAATGAGTCAACGAACTCCAGTGGTGTTTTGTCTTCGTGGCATCAAACAGAAATGCATGTATATACATTTTCGGATGAACCCGTCCGCTTACATTCAACTTAAACTTCTTGAAACATACATACATGGGTATAATTTCGATATTACGTGCAAACACTTATGGAAAAAATGCAGATCTCATTCATTTTTCTTTGCTTTGATCGAATACAAAACGTTATATAAAGAATATTTTATAGAAAATTCCCCGTTATAAACGAAAACTCGTTACAGCCGTGTTCGCTAAAGCGAGAGTTTATTGTATATTCCTATATTCAGAGCTGCTATTTTCTTTTCAGTTTTCTCAGCACGTCCTAAGCATTAATTTCTTTGAAGATATCGACACTAAAATGGCGAATAATGTATAAATGATTACTGCCAACTATTTATGCCTAGAATATCAATGAAATATGACATTTTCCTTTAAAATACTTTTGTTATTGGCGTTATGTTATAGCATTTAAAAATTCGTACAATGAAATGTCATCAAAAACTTTAACAATAGCGCATTGTATTTTTTAATTCAATAACTTTTCAGTGTATATTCGCCCGACAGTTTACAATTGGACGCTTTATCCATTGCTGCGTTCTGTTTTGATAATGTAAAACCTGAAAGCTGTAATAACTATTTCGAATTGTGCATAGAATAAAATGGTTAATCATTTTCTGCTAGCGACAATACTTCGTATTGTATTTAATAATAAAATGAATAAAATTGTATTTTTTTATTATAAAACTTTTAAAGCTTAATCAAGGCCCGAAATGAGACGAATTTAAAACTAAATCTTTTATTTAACCATCCGTAGGTACAAATATTAGTTACCCAAAGGCTTATGAAACAACCACTGTTAACATAGTTTGTAACAACAGTAGTGGATTGAATAGGAAATATTTGTATTTACTTTTCATTAACACATATGAGCAGGAAGCTTATAATTGATCAGAAATGCCAGTTATGTTAGTATCAAATGAGATTTAGACTTTACTTACAAATTAGTGTTCACATACAGATCAAAGTGGTATAAAAGTTATAATTTTTCAAATTGAAACTTGCGCTCACTGTGACATTGTGACATTTAATAATAAACAGAACTAAAAGTCACGAAAAAGCATAAGTTAAAGTTCATCAATAAACGGAATTAACTGCCTTTATTGTTTAACGCTCTCTAGGGCACTAAGTCTGATGACAAAATGGATTTAATTACCTTTCAACTTACTGGATGTAAGGCCTCTTATACACAAGGAACCGTAGGTCGTGTGTAGTAATCACACATGGTATGCAAACCAAACAATATGTTGCCCATCAGGTCAAACCAAGAAAAAAATAAAATAATAAAGAACGAAATTAAGAAATATAAAACTTACAAAACTAAAATTAAAAACGTAATGATCAAATTTATGGGAGAATCGTTAAAGTTGTAGCCTGCGATAGGAGTTTCCGGAACTTAACTCAAGTTACTACAGTAAAAATATCAAAGAGTTTCCCCAAAGCTATTGAGATACTCAGAAATGCATAAGGAATTAGTAGAATTCCTGCACCTAAAAATTCCACCTCAAATAAAGAGATATACAGAATCCTAAGAATTGGAACAAAAACAGGCGCCATACACGTATGAAAATCGCCAGTGATTGTTTTACTTAAAACATGAAATTGGTAGCTGAAGGTAATAGTATCGTAAACAAAGAAATGAAAACATGTACAAATACCCCAGAAGATTCCAGAAGATGAAATGGAGAAAGGGTTAAAACTAGTACATTGGTGGCTATTCAAATTCTTTAAAGAAATTATGAACCGAAAAGATTTCGAACCCAACTCAAGAGTGAGTCCCACTAGAAGTAAGCATTATTTCAGGTGTCAAATATACGGAACGCAACATACCTCTGCATTGCACCATATCGATGCCTTAAATACGAGCAAGATGATTCAATCTTCAACGCGGCATTAAGCTGTAAGTCATCCAAGTGTTATAATTGCACTCGGCAAACTACAAGATGTGTCCGGCTAATCCTGAACTACAAAAAAAGTTAAAATAGAGGGGACTGTTCTTGAAATGAAACAAGCAAAAGTTGAACAAGGCAAATTAAGTTATTAGCCTTGCTTGAGAAATGCGAGCTACCAATACTATTTCTTACCGGAATACACTTAGGAAACGGAAACAAGTTGTAGCTATCATGATACAAAGTTTATAGACCATACACTATTGGATGAACTCACTAAATGCTAAGTGCAAAATCTTTATCAAAATTATAAAATTAGAAGCAAAATGTATAATGTTCAAAATAAACGAACGTTGTGTCCATCTGAATTGAATTTGTAACTCCCAAGTAATAAGCTAATGGAAACGCGGGTGCATAAGTACAAACTGTACTGAAATATTATCAAATAGATTTTTCCCGGAAACAGGCAATTTGCCCAAAACTTCAAGAGAACAATAAGCTAAGGTATATTTAGTTACGCCTACCGCTATACAAATCAATGTTTAAGGGTACCTTACTCTGTCAATAGAGCTCTAATACAGACATATCATTGCTTCATAGCCATGAAGCTGACATCTGTGTCTAACCTGTTACATAACTGCGTTCTAAAAACTTTTTTTAATCTTGACTGTAATAGTATTAAATTGTGAAGCACTATCGAACAAAAAAGTACTTCCTGCTATATAGAGTACCATTAAAGAGCATATTACCATTAATTTACATCAAAATGGAGGAAAAGAACAATTATGCGAATATCAGTGTGTAAAAGTCAATATTTCCTTAAAAAGGAATGTTAAATAGTCACCACTATGTTTTCAAGTGCAATGAAAATAAACGACTATGTTTGCCCTCATGGGTTTTGGCAACCATTTAGCTATCAATTCAATTTCAACAGTCGTCGTACAAGTAGCTTGGCGAGTGTCAGGACTGATTCCCTAAGAAGAAACGGTGTTTCTTATCGAATGCTTCTACAGCAGAGGCAAAAACAATAATGCAGCGTATTTTGGATTCCGTAGTAAATGTGGACCTTCTCCATCACCGTAGAATTTCGCCACAATTCCTACTATGCTTGCTATGTGAAACTTTATTTATTTCACGATATTTTTCGCGGTATTATTGACATTTTCATTGATCGTAGATATATTTTATCCGGGTTATCTGGTACCGTTACTGGATGAAAGGGTTGATGAGATCAGAAAACATTTTGACTGAATATGAGAAAATATTGAGACGTTACGACTTTATTTAATTATATCTCAGAGAAAAATTACTTATATTTTGCTCATCCAGGTAGCTGTCGTGAGGGTAGAGTCCTTTTTACATGACTTGGATGAAGGCGGACTATATTGTTCGTCTCTAGCTAAATTAATTTGTAAATAATAATGTAATAAACTTTAATAAGTCATATATTGTTCTGATAAAAATAACTAAATAATGAATTACAGGGTAAAAATATGTACAAAGTAATAATGAACGATTCAAAGTAATTATGCAAGTATTTTCTATGCATCTAATACTAAATCAAATAGATGAAATGTGAAATTAAATGAAATGGTATGATTTTTTAACGATTGTTTGCATCTACAACAATGACAATTAAGTATTAAATTTTACTATCCAAAAAGCTGCCAATACTTGCGGAATTTCTAAATTTGCTGTACATTATATCCAAGAAAAACATTCTTATTTCCCCCCTTTTTCTAATGAAATAGTCTTTATTTCTAACAATCTTTCCAAAA
>JAHWXV010823850.1:0-10387 GCA_024586415.1 Phrixothrix hirtus
TCTACACGCAGGTAGACGAACCTTTACAGTAATAAAATTGTAAAGAAAATAAGGGTATTTTAAATCCTTAGGTTTGTGTTAAATAACACAGCCCTAAAATCAGTTTGCTTTGCAGTCCAATAAACCAGTTACGCAATAAGCGAAACGTAATTAGAGCACTTAGCTCTTACTGCCAAATTAGACCGCGAAGCAACAATACCAACAACTCATTACTTATTACATTTTTGTTGACTTTCTCAGTCAGTTCTGCCGTATTTTCTAGCCCTAACTTTTTATAAATATACGCGGTAAGTTCATCAAGTTTCCAACGTATCAATGTTTTACTGTTGTTTTTTAATTATGTAAAGAGAGAACAATTTGTCATCTTGCAGGCTGAGATCTATTGTTCCCTAATATAAATTGAAAAAATCGGAATAAGCATTGAAGTTTAATGTATGTTTCTTAGATTTATTGAGCGAAATAAATACAATGAAGCCTTACCTCGTTACAAAGTTTTTATTTAGTTGACAATACGACACGATTTTGGATCAAACTGTAATCGGTGGCGAAAAATAGGTTGTACATGACAATTCTCAACACGAAAAAAAATTTGGATCAGGTTCAATGTAAGGTAAATACTATTTAGAGGTGCTGCCAAAGGACCAAACCATTAATGGTGACAAGCATTGTCAGCAACTTGACGATTTGCGGGCAAATCTAAGAAAAAGGGCCAAGTTTGATCGATCGGGAAGAAATTCTCCATCATCACAATGCGAAATCGCATACTATGAACATCATACAAAAAATACTCTTCGACTACATTTTTTGTTTTTTGCAAAACACTGATGAGAAAAAAATTGAATCCAGCTTGTTCCTCCATAATAAAAGCAACCAAAAATTGAAACACAATCATAGAAAACAATGGTGAATACATACGTTTTGAAATGGTATATTCTGTATGTCTTCATAAGCCAAAAATTTTAGCAAATTACCGTAACAGCTTCTTACAAATAAATACCCTTTTTTAGTTTAAATACATTCTACCGGGTGATTGCATTTGTTTGTGATTAATTAACTGAATTGGCATCCCTGAGTAATTGGTAACATTGATTGTTAATGTGATAGCAGAATGTTTGAAGGTAGGTTTACTGTCGTCATGTTCAGCAGTGGCGTGGTGACGAAACGTTTATTAATGGTTAACTGTAATATCGTGAGCCTTATATTTTGTTGTTTTAAAGGTATTCTATACTGTATATGCAAATTAATGAATTGATAAAATGTGATACTAACTTAAAACAATTTGACAAAAACAATACGACAATTTTAATTTTATTATACAAAAAAACCGCCACTGATTGAGTTGTCACTAATTTTATTTTAAAACCTCAATATAGTACTGCTACTAACATAATTTCAGTTTTTTATTTCAAACCTAACAAAACACAAACAAATACGATCACCCGGTATTAAAATTAAGTTAATAAGGGCTAATTTCATAATAAATTTAGTTACTTTTACAGCTATAATTAAGATTGTCTACACGATTGAAAATACAGGGTGTTTTAGATAATATGGCATTCCTTTTAAGGGATGAAAGCAGAGCTTTAGATACCCCAATAAGCGTAAAATTAGAAACAATACGAATACTAAAAATTCCTTTTTTTAATAACGACAAGTCGACTGTGTACATGCTTTGGAATATACAAATATCGTCGAGTAAGTATATCTTACTAAATAAATATTTCTGTAGTAGAGCAGAATTGTACCTGTTTATTTTTAAAAACATGTTTTTGGGCTCAGCGGGACCCGAAACGTGTATTTCCACTAAAATTTCGACATCGAGAATTTTGGACGAAAACATGACTTTCTCTATACTATATTTCATATAGGTAAGAGAAAGTAAAAACCAAATTGCAAATTGTGCCCATCTACACCGTGTTTAACTAATTGGTGCTTTTATATTAATAAAATTGTGCACAGGTCTGTAATTATGAAGTACTTACAGAGTGTTCTAATTAATATAGATTTAAAAACTATAAAATGAAAAATTAAATTAAGAGAAATAAATCTGTAAGCGAATTAACATACTTTTAACATTTTTAATTATTTGTAGTTTCGAAGACAATTTGACAAAAATGATGTTAAAAGAATTTGTAATAATGTAGCTGAAATTTTTAAGACAATCTTATTGGCAATTTAGGTAATTAATTGTGTATCCGAAGAAAATGTTAGGGAAAATTGTTTTGAAAGTTTTAAAAGGTAAGGTAATTAATTACATTAAGTCTGATCAATAAGATTGGTTTAAAGATACCAACTATTACAATATTCTATCATTTTTTTAAAATTGCTTTTGAAACGGCGTATAAAACAATGTTTGACTATTCCAAGTCGAATTGGGCAAATTATTGTGCCATTCCTCTGAATACTGTTACAAAACCAACTAGAAAAATTTAAAACGGGTCAAAGTGTTTAAAGTATGTTTATTATAAGTGTAGGATGATGTCAGGCAATTTCAGAAATGAAAATCTATTTTTAGGTGTAAAATTAAAAAATGTCAATAAATAATTGCTTAAGCTGTCTTTACATTTAAACACATCTTCTTAGAACGATGCATGACTAAACTCTATTTTTATCATTATCAGTTGTTAATAAATAACTTATTCAAAATTGTTAAAAACATGGTATACATTATTTCTAAATTCTTTCAATTGTGTAAAAGGGCAATCCCCTTATCCTGTTAAGCAGCTGTAAAAGTGTATGTTACTGTAAACTTATACTGTTAGATAGGTCAGTTATAATTTTATAAATGATTTAACACTTTTAGTTTGAATGCAACCATAGGCGGCTTGTTGTAATTAGAAAAAAATTACTTTCTTTGTATTCGTATTGGTTTTAATTTTACGTTTATTGGGGTATCCGTGGGGTCTACTTACAGCCCATAAAAGGATGGTCATATTATCTGAAACATCCTGTATAGAAGTTGGAGTTGACTTTAAAATAAATGAACTTTTAAGGTTATTATGAAACTGACCTTAAGTACAATGCTTTTATACAAGTTTGACGAAATTATCTATCAACAACTCAAAGGGTAGTAGCGATGTTATTTGTTTTTTGTAGTCTATTTTTAATAGGCATTTAAATATTAAAGGAAAAAATTACAGTATATTTACTAATTTAATATTTATGTATTACAGAAATCAAATGTTATAATTATGTATAAATAAAAAACCACTTGCGTGTCGCACTGTAGACGTTGCAGATTTTATAGATTTATATCAGCGAACACGAGCTCCCACTTATCTTTTAAAGATCCCACGTAATACTTGTTGAATCTCGGATAAACTAATGTTTGGAAGTTTATTCTATAGAGCATCAACGGTGCTGGTCAAAAAAATTTATATATTTAAATTACGTTTTCGTTGAGATTCTCGGCATGTGTTATGTGATATTAAGTTAAAAGTTCCATTATTGTTATTTATTACTAATTATATTAATTACGTAACGCCGTTATCCTTGGTAAATTTAAAATAATAGACGTTTGAAATTTAGTAATTATGTATTTCTAATAATAATACAATTAACATTTAATGACTTTGTGAACACATTAACAATAAAAATTATATTATACAGTGTGACCCAAAAATAATCGGCATCACGAAAAGTATGGATACCTGTAGAGCACAATTTTCTTATGCCTCTTCAAAAACAATTTTTAAATTTTGAAAATTTAAATGATACAATTTGCTCTAAATACATGTTTGTCTACTAATAAATGAAATTATGAATTGCACGATAGTACAAATGTACTACTGTAATTTAATACTGCTTAGAATAACAATAATATTTGATTACGATGTGCTTGTACTAATTTGATCTATAAATGTTCTTTGGCCTTGTTTATTTTTTTTGAATAACAAAACAACTTTAAGTCAGGTGTTAGAGCCCGTTCACATGATACGTATTCGGACCAGTTTACGAAACGACATTTTATCCGAATGAGACAGTGGCTCATAGATTTAAATTGACTCGTTCACACTTTACGTATCCGTTATGAAATCGTATACGATTGATTTTGTCATTCGAATTTGCCACTGCCGTACGAACACACCGATTCGGAAAAATATTCGATCCGTACGACAGTGGCGCATTGAAATTATGGACAGCGTTTAGACGATGCGTATTTTATTCCGTGTATCGAATGCTCGAGGTTGCAAGTAATTTGATGCCGTTCAAGAAAGTAGGTCTTCTTTTCCTATAGTTTGTTTTTTATAATTTTATTCAATAAATCAACAAATGAAGCAATGGCCATTCTACAGTAATGAGAAAAACTTTATTGCGTCATTTCTTAATTGACAAATGAGGGATTGAAGGCTCCTAAAGTGAATCTCACTAGCTTTTTTTCCTCTTTCGTTTATGTCCATAAAAATATCATTACATTACAAGCACAACATTGTCATTTTTCATGTTAATAGCGCAATAAAATATTTGGTGTTTAAAACAAATTCGAATTTGGAAATTTATCCGTATACGGAAATAGAAGTGTGAACGCTCGTGTTCGTATCCTGAACACGAGCGTATACGATAAACATTTCGATTCGATAAATGTACGTACCGTCTGAACGAGCTCGTACACTTTAAGATTTAATTTTTAAATATTTGATTTCATCTCTTGTTATCGGTTATTTGTTAAAAACGCTAGACTCTAAATTGTCTTATCTTAAAAGTCGGACATGAAATTAATATAATTCATCTTCTTTTAAAATTTGTAACGTGTTCAATGGAGATATTCTAATACAAAATAATCGATTCTTTTGACGCGGACCAGTAAGAATATTCGCTAAAAATTATTATTGTAAACAAAAAAAAACAACTGGAAAATGTATTGCTTATGTATATATTTTGTTTTGCAAAAATGATTTTTAAATGTTTTGCTTACCTGTTAGATTCGTAGACCGGAGATTTGAGAAGGAAAGTTCTAATATGTCAGGTAAAGTAACTTCTGGGATTTAAACGCCAAATTTAGTCACTTGTTTCCATGACTAAAGCGATACTTCTAATCTGATGGGATTAAAATTTTACTCTAGTCCCGGAGGGAGAAAAAGTAAATTTAATCCTCCATAAACAAAGTAAAACCATGGCAACAACAAAAATTAACCAATTAAAATTACATATTGCTGAAGGCGTTACTATAGCGCTTCGAAAATAAAATTTTAATAGCATTTGCAGTGAAGCATATATTGATCATTGCAATGATTAATGTTAAACATCTTCGAAAATTCGAAAATGCAAAAAATAATCTGTCGGGATTAAATGAGGCACTTTAGCCCCTTCGCATATAATATACTATTAACTTTATCTTCAGGAATAAATATTTTTAGAAACAAGCATATGCTATATACTTCGAAATACACTGATGAGTAATACACAACAAGGGCAACGATATTACTATTCGGCACGGCACGCACGCCAGGGTTAGATTTAATACTATGATTGTTAATATTTCTAAAACCATACATTATTGAAAAAAAATTAATAAGCAAACGTACCCGCAGTTTTCGCAGTGCTATTTTTTCGGGACGCCCTGCGAATATGTTTTGATTTTATTCAGCAAGGTTTACAGTGATTGAAATAAAAAATATTTAAATGTTGTCAATATTAATTAATACAATTCTCGGTTTTCTTTTCTAAATGCACTGTCAATTTTACAGTCAAATATTTACAGACAAAACTGGTGTTTGTTTCTTTCCAAAAAAAATCTTATTTTGGATTGATCAATTGCAATATTTTGCGATAATTATTTTCCGACAGGAATTAATTAAATCAATCAAAATTAGGTTTTAATTACAATGAAAATATATTGGGTTATCATAAAATTCTTTAAATTTACAGATTCCATTTGGACAGTTTTATGTGGGCAGGAACTAACCCACAAACATAAAATAATCAAAATATTCATGAATTTTGTTTATCAAGTACCCTAACATCATCTGCAAAATAGATTCAAGCCACACAGAATTTCCCAACAGATGGCACTACTAGTATCTATTTTTCAAATAATTTTAATGTACTTTATATTTCTGTGGGTTGGTTCTTTTCTGCACAAAGCTATCCAATCAATAAGACTCTTTCCCAGCAATTTCGATTTGAATCTGATTTGACCCATTCTAATTACATAATAAAACCTATTAAATTAATAATTATGGTCGATTGTTTTACATTAGCATTTTTTCAATAGGATTTACATTTATCTTTATTTTACTTTTAATTTGGTTATACAATATCATTTAAAATTTCCTATCTTTCAAGTTGGTAGTTGGCGAATTTTCCTTACATTTCCTTTAGAAGATTTTCTAATTGATAATTTGTTTATTTAGCTTTGAATATCGTTTTGGTTAATTATTTGTATTATTGCATCACATTCGATAGTTAAACAGGCCGGCAGTCGTCACACTCTGCAGTATGTGTTAGTCCGGGTAGGTTAACTTCTGAATTACTTCCATATAAAAATCACAAAGTAGCGTTAATTGCATTTGTATTCTGTCATATTATAAATTAAGGTGTTTTTCAAAAGTTTTATTAAGATATTAACGTTATTTCACATTAATTTACAAAATTTTAGAGAAGAATGATGTTTTTGCGATGATTTTGTAAATGTGGGATTAATTTAAATAAAATTATTCAACAAGGTTGAATATAACGACAAATACGAGGGCCATCCTTATGTCGATTACGTTTTGCTATACAAAAAATCTGGTGTGAAACAACACACGATTTTCTCTTACGCACATAGATATACCAATAGTGTCCACAAATGATTAGATTATTGCCTACCTTTATTTTGGAAATGATAATTGTAACGGTCACCCATCCAAGTTACTGGACAGGCGAAAGGCTGCTTAAGTCTGGAAATTTTATCTGATAAATTGCTTCAACGCATTTTTTCAGAAAAACTGTTAAGTTCACGTAAAGGGGCATTAAATACGTAATAACCGTAGTACATTTAAAAATAAACGTTACAGTTGTTTTTGAGAAAATCGCAAAAAAACTTAAAAATCACAAGAATAAAGTGGCATTTCCGGTAAGTAATTCGATTTTACCTAAATTGTTGACATTTCATGTGCAGAAGATAAAAAATTTAAATATACAATTTCATTCATGTATCATATTTAGTTTTTGAGATATGTTGTTCACAATTAATACACTAAACACTTCCGGTTACTCGACTTATGAAAATTTATTAAATATACAGCTTGATTCATGTAAAACGGAATGAAGTAACCAAGAAATTTTCTCCGTTTTAAAAAAATCATTAGAGCCGACTTCAAGAAAATCGCGAAAAACGAAAATTCGGAAAATAACTAAAAATGACAGAAATAAAGTGGAACTTCCGGTTATTCGATTTTAACCAAATTCTTAATTTGGTATACCAATGTAGTTACGGCCACAAATATAAATTTTCATTCAGCTAGGACTTATAGTTTCATAATTACTTTATTTTAAGTTAACGGTGTACGTACTTCCGGTTACTCAATTTACGGAAAAGTTTCTGAGAAACGACCTAAACTATATGAAAGGTCATTAAATGAGTAAGAAAGCAATACGTTTAAAAAAAATCGTTACAGCCGATTTTGAGAAAATCGCGAAAAATCGAAAATTTCTAAAAATAACAGAAAAAAATTGTACTTAGGATAATTCAATTCTAACAAAATTCTTGATTTAGCTTACAAAGGTAGTTAGGATCTTGGATATAAATTTTCATTTATTTAGGACAATCAGTTTCATAGTTATTTTAGTTCTAGTTAATGGTAAGACTACTTTCGGTTACTCATTTTACAGACGTTTTTTTTAGAAACTGTTTTAATTATATGAAAGGGCATTAAATGTCTAACAAATATTATAAATTTAAAAAAAATCGCGAGAACCGATTTCGAAAAAATCGCGAAAAACCAAAAAATGAGAAGAGTAAAGTGGCACTTCTGGTTATTGGATTTTAGTGAAACTGTCGCAGTGCAACGATGGATACAAACACAAATATAAAATTTCGTTAATCTACGGCTTTTCTTTTTCGAGATATTTTGTTCACACACACATACACACACGCACACGTACACGCGCGCGCGCGCGCACGCACACACACACACACACACACACACACACACACACACACACACACACACATAGAGACCAATTTTTAAAAACATGTTTTTGGAGTCAGGCGGTCCCAAAACGTGTATTTCCACTAAAATTTCGAGATCAAAAATTTTGGACGAAAACAATACTTGTTCTATACTATACTTCATATAGTATAAGAAAAAACAATTATATACATTTGAAAGCAGCACCGAAACACTACTTTTCAACGTAGTCACCATACAAATTTAAGCACTTATCATAGCGGTAAACATGCTTTGAAATTCCATTGTCATAAAATTCTGCCGCCTGATACTTAATCAATTAGTCATGCCCTCCCTCAGTTCCTTATCGTGATCAAAGCGCTGCGTTGCGAACCACGACTTCGTCTTTGGGAAGAGGTGGAAGTCGCTGGGTGAAAGGTTCTGGCTGTATGGTGGACGAGGAAAAATCCCACTGAAAATCTTCAAGGACTTGATGAGCGCAATTTGCCGTATATCTTCGGGAGTTATCGTGAAAAAGCAAAGTTTTTGAACTCAACTTTCCTCTACGCTTGTTCTGAATAGCTCTTCTTAAATTTTGCAAAGTTTGGTAATACCTCTCAGAGTTTATTATTGTTCTACGTTTAAGGAAATCAATAAGAAGCACGCTTTTGCTGTTGCAAAAAACGGTTGTCATAATTTTCCTTGCAGACAAGGTGTGCATGCATTTTCTCGGCTTTTTTGGAAAATTTGTGTGCCCCCACTCCATAGGCTGCAATTTGGTCTCGCAGTTCACATGTTTGATCCCCATCTCATCCTCGTTCCGATTCGATCTAGTAATGAGTCGCCATCTTTGTCGTAAGAGTCCAGAAATGTTAATGACGCTAGTACACACTGATTCTTGTGAATTTGTCAGGAGTTTTGGGACCCATCTTGCACAAAATTTCTGGTATCCCAATTTCTGAGAAACAATTTCATGCAACAAATTGCGAGAAATTTGTGGAAAACTGAGTGAAAGCTCTGTTATTGTGAATCGGCGGTTTTCCCTGACCGTTTCATCGACTTTTGCAACAATTTCATCAGTTACAATGCTTGGTCGTCCGCTTCGTTCTTCGTTGTGTACATTAGTTCAGCCATTTTTAAGCCTAATGCACCATTGACGCACCTCACCTTCAGTGATAACGTTGTTCCCGTACATCTCACACAGTTGTCGATACATTTCAATATGTTTACATTTCCTCGCTAACAAAAACCTTATTACAGATCATACCTCACAACTCGCGGGATTTTCTATTGCGGCACACATTTCGAACTGTTACTGTGAAATAACGGGCAACGACACAAACCTCGCGTTAACACGGCTGCATGATGACTGAGAAAAAGGAACACGCAGACACCAAGCAAGATGGGTGCGCTGTGCACGCTCAAAGCGGCTCTAGACGAAAGCGTAATCGACCTCGTATATTACTAAACAATTATTCCAAAGAGAAATAATGACGAATTGTTTAAGACAAAAGCAAGAAAAGTAATAACCCCCGCAGCACTAATTGCACTAATTGAAGTACTTATATCTAATCACTGCCATATTTGTGCGTATACATCAGATTCTTTCAAAAATAAACAGCAATATGAAAACAACGGATAATATTGTTTTTCGTATTTCTGAGATACGTTAAAGTATAAACAAAAACTATTTTTATCATATTACAGTATATTATGTGCCAAGAGATTAAAGTGCCTCTTTTAAATCCCGAGAGAGAAATAATCTCTGTAGCGATTAAAAAGCACTTTAGTCCTGAAATGTTATTTTTTGCAATTTCGAATACTTTGAAATCGAAAGGGTCAAAGGCAGTAAAATTGCATGATTTTGACATTGACAGGTCATTTGACTTTTCAACTTCACAGCAAATGCTATTTGAATTGTATCTGCGAAGCGCTGTAGTAATGCTTTCATCAATGTGTAATATTTATTCGTTGATTTTTGTTATTGCTATGGATTTACTTTGGGATAAAAGTATAAATTTTAATCTCTTGAGATTAAAAGTGTTGCTTTAGTCATGGAAACAAGTGACTAAAGTTAACGTTTTAGTCTCGAAAGAGTAAAAAATAAATTAATTTGTATGAATAAATGAAATTTTTAAAATCGGAAAAGTGCCAAATATCGAAAAATTTTCCTTGGCCGGGATTTGAACCCAGGTTTTTGGATAGATACTCGAACGTGCTAACCATTGCACTACCAAGGACCATATACCAGCCTGTTGAAAATCTTTCTATAAATGTGCCACTTTTGAAGTAAC
>JAHWXV010824001.1:0-11081 GCA_024586415.1 Phrixothrix hirtus
TTTTCAAGCTAATGAAAATGCCTACGCCCTCTACTTTGCAAGTGGGCAACTAGCGAACAATATTTCCAAATCCACCATTGTGAACGCCCCTCTTAAAGAACAAATATAAAGCAAGACATCAATGCCACGACCTTCAAAATCACAGAACTTTCTACAGGCATTACAGAATGTTTAACATAATGAAATACAAAACAATAGAGGTTACCTTAAGATAACATTACGAAGCACAAAAATGTTGGCTGATTATAAAACCTTTGTCAATGCCATGTCAAATTAAAAGATGGAAAACAAAGGCGTCCAAGCGCAGGTCAAGATTTAACGGCTACTTTGACCACAGCCGTAGATCGATCTGTCTGCGCCGGTCGATTACACGTCACCACGTGATATGTATAGGGTGAGTGAAAAATCGATATATACAGTAACACTCAAAATTGACGACTGAAGATTTTAAATCATAACAAGGTGAAGGGAACATAGCAATACGAGTAATAAAATGCTGTATAAAGTAGGCTTTTACCCTGACTAATCTTAACGCAAAGTTGCCGTTTTCTGAGGAGTATCACTTTTCCGCTCTAGAGCGACAAATTAATTTCTCCGCTCGTTAAAATATGCCATTCTAAATTATAATCAACGCAAACAACGAAATTTGTAGCATAGTTACTAGTTTTCCATGCAACAAATGAACAATTCGTTTATTGTTATTTTATATTAAATGTTGTTAAATAAAATTAAATATTTGGAATTTGCGAGCAATAATGCGATTGTAGAAAAATCTTGTCTGTAATTTGAGCGCAAACTGACATTGTCACTCTTAACAATTTGTCGCCCTCCGCTACGCGTCGCGCGTCAATTTGTTGTCTCAAGTGCAATCTGGCACTTTGCAATTTTAATATACAAATAGCTATTTCCTTTTCGATTTAATCCGAGCTAGATACTATTGTTGTTTCTCAAGAAGAAAGGTGTACTATCTATTAACTCGCTGGATAGCGTACGCTTTTCTAATTATAATAATGTATAGCATGTGTATGTTAATGCACTGCATCAAAAATGGGCAGGTATTTATACAGTACAATTTATTATATAAAAGAGAGAAAATTATATTTTTTCAATTTTAGAATAATACGAGCTGTTTAATAAAGTTGACATAAAATAAATTACCAGAGATTTATGCAATGAGATCATCCGTGCCTCACAAGCTATACATATTTTAGCGCATAACGCTTTAAAAACGCAAATAATTAAGAATTACGTGAATTTTGCAACTGCATCAAAATGTATAAGTGCAAATCGGCCTTAAGGATTCCAAACAAAAAAATGCTTATGTAGCATGTATTAATCAAATAAAGATATCTGACGTTTCATAATATATTAAAATTCAATTTTTAAACAGTAATAATGTATGATTTATACCGCTATAGTTTGGGGATTAATGTTTATTGTTTTATACTGTTCATATGTAAAAACCAAGTTTTAATTTTTGAACTTATACACAAAGGACGCTTTTATCCCTTTAATCCTGTATAGAACTTCCGCCGTCCTTAACTTTGCTTTAAATCGAAACGTTTTCCTTTCATCTACTGGTTTTAATTTCCACGAGAGTTTTGCGGATAATCCCTACACAATTGATTAATTTTTCAACTTTTAAATTTAACTGACTTATATCTCACACAATTCATGTTTTTACCCCTAAAAGCTGTTCTTCATATATCATTAAATACGATATTGATATTGAAGCGCACTTCACAATACGAAATGTTAGAATTATACAAGGGTAATGAAATAAACGATAGGAATAGAGGTTCATGAACTGTTTTGTATCCTTTGTTGTCCTTTCCAATCAGAAGGATATTTAAATTATGTTTTAAATCGATGCAATGTTATGAATTGATTGCTTTTATTCCAATCTCTTGCATTCACATCCATATATCATTATTAGCTTTGTTTATAAAAACGGGTTAATTTAAAAGGCCAAAATGCTATTGTAATCAGAATTTACATTTATTTTAGACCCTACTATTTTGGCTTTTTAGTTTTTAGATTAACCCGTTTTTATAAACAAAACTAATATCTATATCCTAACATCAGACTCTTTTCTAAAAATCCATATATCATTTTATTGCTTTATTTTGAATATAAATAAGTGAAGGTTGGCAAATTTAAGTAGCCTATGGTGTTTTGAAATAAAACAGTTTGTTTAAATTTATTTTTAACTTAAGAGTTCATTGAGTCCGTTATAACTGTATTGGTTTAGGTCTCAAAAATAATATCGGGTAAGAGACCATTACGAACATTAATGTATTGTTTTGCTACCTTCCGAGTGTTTTCCATGACTGTGCAGTGTTTGTTAACTTGTATAATTTCTTTATCCGTACTGGCTTTCAAGCACATCTTAGCGATTGAAGTACAATTTACTTTTTAGATTGCATTAAAAAGAGGAGTGTGTTAAATCCAGCGAGCTTCGCGGCCATGCAATATCCCAACCTATTGAGATGATCCATATTGGTAACATTTGCCTAAAAATTGCCATCATGTCTGCAGTTGTTCTAGTTGGGTTTATTTAACTGTCATTGCAACAATTTGTATAGTATTTTTTTATACCTCTCAACATTTAGGTAATCGAGTTGTTTTTATTGTATTCGAAAAAAAATACCCCAATAGCGCTTTCAGCGCAAATTTCGCCCAAACACGGATTTTTATATCGAGCGAAACATGTTCATTAATAGTGAGAGGATTTTTCGTCACTCAGAAGCAACCTTTTGCGTATTTATATATATCTAGATAGAGGAAGGTAATGTCTCTTAAGTTTTTAACTTAACTTAGTTTCAAAGACGCGGGTATAAAGAATTCGAACATGAAAGGATTTCTGTTCATCACCAAAAAGGCGTAGGACATTCTTCTACAGCTGTCACAAAATAAATATTGCTGCTGTTAGAAAGGTAATTGCAGATGACAATAAAGTGACCTATGCGGTAATAGAGCGTCAACCTAGGATTGAATCCTCAACAGTTACAATAAGCATACATGATCATCTGCATTTAAAAAAAGTTTTTAGCCGTTCTGTGCCCCACAGACTTACTGACCTTCAAGAATCAAAGCGTGTCCGAATTTGCCAACAAACGCTACATACTTTAGATAATGCGGGCACCAAATTTTTTTCAAAATTATGATAAAACCTATATTCCCTTTTTTGATGTACCAACTCACCGAGAAAGTCGTGTATGGATTCATGAAGATGAAGCAACCCCGACAATGAAAAAAAAATAAAGAGCAACGAAAAAGTTTATGTACGTAATTTTCTTCTGAAGTACGGGCCTTGTCAGTACGATTAATCTGGATGAACAGAAGACAGTACAGCGAAGTGGTACACAGAAAAATATTTGCCTGAAGTGCTTAGTAGAATTTCAGAGAAGGGAATCATGCTACACCATGACAATATCTCGTCACGTACAGCATTCACAATTAGACTGTTTTTGGCCCATAGAAAGGTGGAAGTTATAGAACGTCAATCATACTCACGAGACCTGGCAATGTGTGATTTTGAGCAAACAATTCTTGTCCGAGGAAGAGATTGATGTTATAGTTCAAAACTATTTTGTATGCATCCAAAACAAGATTGTCTGAGGCAGTAGAAGGAAAAAATGGTAAAGTGTATTATTACTCAAGGGAACTACTTTGAACATATTTGAAAATAAATTCTCAAATAAATTACCCGTATTTCTTCAATAAATTCAGCTTGGCGCTCGAATATATGTTATAATAGTAAGATTATAATAGTTTATTGGAATATCTAGTGTTTAAATAGCAAAACCACGACTGACATTACCATTGATATGTAGTCGTGTGCTGCTAGAAACAATAAATACATAAGCTCAGGTTTCTATAAAAATCAGATGTTTTGTCAGCATAGACGTAAAGTATTGAGATTTAGATTCCAACCACTGTCGTTCCAGAAAAGTGAAATGAATTTTAGGCGATGTTTGTTTAAAACAAATACATGATAATTCACAAAAGATTGAACTGTATATTACAATAACCCTAAAATTCAAAACGTCATCTCAAATTGTGTTCTTGGCCTTTGACTTCATTGTTCCTAAAAATGCAAAATGATTAGTGTGCGTCGTCTACGCGTAGACGACGCAACGATATAACAAGAGAGCATGACACGTTAATTAACAAGCCAGAAAGTTAATTAATATAAAAAATAGGGTCGTATTGACTATGCTGCAATAAAGCAGTTTATGACCCTGACGAATATGCCAGCACGATAATTGACGCAAAAATAAAGCGTTAACGGAGCTATACAAATGTAGGTCGGCTGGGGTGTTCTTCAAAATTTCATAACGAATTAAATTTAATAAGTAAGCACAAGTACATGCGCATTTAAAAAATCTCAATAAAATTCCAACGAGGGCAAATATAAACAATTCTTTTGTTTAAACATAATTCATTTTATAAGAAACATTTGCATTTCTGCAAATTATTTTTCCAAATGGTATCCGCCTTTTATAATAAATTTTGCCCATTGTTTTGATGGTTTATTTATTCCGTCCTCGTAGAAGAAAGCTAGGCGGATAACTAATTAAGTTGCATACGAATAATTGTTCGTTGGACTCGAAATCGCTCGCCCACAAGATCTTCTTTCATGGGACTAAACATGTGGAAATGGCATCGTGACTAGTTTTAGCTGTAACATAGATGACTAAGTGTTTCCCAGTGCATCCCACATGGTTTTTCTGCGTTATACCCGTTGTATGGCGCCTGGCGTAATCATGAAAGAGCAACACTTTGCGGAGATTGCACAATGTCATCCGTTGTGTCGCTAACTTGATCTAGGAGACCACAGTAGTAGGTTGCATTGATGCTTTGTAGTTCGTACAAGAAATTCATCCGTAGGCCTTCCTGCTAGTCCCACAAATCGTTGCCAACACTTTCCCCGCAGACAATCAAGTTGTGATTTTAATGGGATCTTCGTTATCTTTCCTCCTCTACTCCACCCTTGGTTTCGAGGGTGTAATCATACACCTATGTCTTATCACAAGTGACAATTTTATGTAAAACGGCGCCCTCTTCGCCTTAAAAACGAGTTTATAACTGTAATGAATACTTACGCCATTACTAAATGTAAATCGAAGAATCAGTACAGTTTATTTAAAATTCTATAAGTTAAATACATGCATTTGAAAGCATGTAGTAACTCAAAAGAATTGAAAACAAAGTAAACTAAATGCTTAACAATAAAAAATTAAATATAAATGATTAATTTAATGTAAATAGTGAGAGTAATAATAAATAACCCTAAATAAATGTATAGACTTTGACGTACGAAATAAATGTGAACAAAAATCATATACAAATATAGGTCATCGTTAAGAAGGTCATTGAATTGCTGGCTTTGAAATTAGCAAAATAAGTCATTCAAATTTAATGCAGGCAAAGTTCCCTAGCAATAGAAGGATAATGTAACAATTTAGAAAATTAGTAAACTGTAAAAGTTATAGAAATCTGTATGATATGGCATTATAATTAAAGGTCGCTCTAAGTATAAATAAAAATGTAAGCATTATGGAAATTTCCAAGGAACAAACAAAAGCAAATTTATAGATAGAAATGAGCGAAATTTAGTATAAGAGGCAAAATTTTAATGATTCAAACCTAGATGCTCCATAGATCCAACACAAACCTCGTCAATTTACATCATAGGGCTAATTCTTGGTTTAGATAAATTCCTCCCACGTTTTCGGACTATATCGAAGTATCATCTCCTAGTACACCTTCCATAATGCGTATAAACTCTTCCTGTTAAGAAAGACTAACAAAAACTCTTGCATCAACGTCATTTGACTAACTCTTTGACGTTGTTCTCTCAACGAACAGTTTTCACTAATATATCGGACTCTTTAATATATTCATGTGATCCCACAGCTAACACGGTCATATAGGACGATTATATTAGTCATACATACACGAATGCCCCTTTGAGCCCCCGAACCTTCAACAAAACGCTTTACACATCGTACGATAAAACAACCACAGTAGCCATTTTATACCCTAGAGTATATTAGTATTGGATGAGATCTTATTTAGCGCATAATATTAGATTAAGCATAGGTGAATATTAAATGTATATAGGGAACGTTTTATATAGTTAAATGATTAAAAATCAGTCGTTCATTAATTGCAATAATGAATACAATGTTTATGATTTGAGATTAAATCAAAAAAGATTATTTTGCGATCTTAAATATTTAGCCTAAAGAGCAACTAAAAGACGTATACAGTCAAAGCTTTCGGAAAATAAAAAATGTAAAATTTGTCACAAAAATGCTTCACCGAGACAAGTGTTATAAATATACATTATGAGCAACAAGGAATATAAAGCAACCCATGCCAAGTCTTCTGTTCAAATAACTGGTAGCAAATACAACACAGTGAAGCACTCAAAACAAATAAAGTTTCCATCACATAATACCCTAGGATTGTCACACAATAAGCTAGAAATGCGAACTCGTGGAGCATTTTGGTCATCATTCAGTAGCTCTGGAACCCAACGAGCGACATATTTTAAAGCCTAACTGCATTATGATGATCGATTGGATACTTACATAGCTAACATCAAGTTCTTTCGAAGTTTGAAGTACTGTTAAACGTACGAGGAGGACGGGAATGAACTTGATTTGCAACATATTCACGGCTTTCACTGAATTTGTTGCAGCAAACCTTCACTCTTGGGGATGAAAGAGTATTATTCGCGAACCAAGTAAGCAGTCTGCGATAAATTTCGGCTGGTTTCACGTTTTCGTTATAATTGTGCGTTCCTCAATACAGATGGCCACATGTTTCTCACTCATCGTGCGGGCTACTAAACTAAGTACAAAAGAAACCAAATGGCCGATTACCTTGCTGTGGACGTCCACAGGTAATAATTTCAGCTACCCTATCATATAAAAATACCTCTCCCGACACTCAGCCGATAAAAACTTGTTCATATTTGATCTTTCTGCGTATTAAATAGTTCTTTGTTAGTCAGTCCAAATTCGTAGGACCACAGCCTTTCGAATGAAGCTTTACGCATAAGACTTATTTATAGAGCTTCAGAAAATTTATTTAGTCATATTTTAATTGTCTTAGATATACCGCTTTACACCAAAAGAGCTTATGTATCACTTTTAGTTGTTTCAAATTGCCAAAACACTTGGCGGAACTAACATGATGGCGGGTTTTCCTTGATAATTTTATTTTTAACTGAACAACTGATCTGTGAATGTTTACTAAATTACATATAAGCAACCAAGGTTATTGTTTTCATAGTTGCCTTTAGTTACTTACATTTTAATGCCATCGATCTGTTCTATTTCTAGATTCGTTTCAGAGCCAGTTTCGATACATTGGCTTACGGTTCTTGTTTAATCTGAGAATGTAGGTGTATCCGTAATGTTCTTGTATTAATCAAGTGGAAAAGAATCTCAGCAACAATAATCCATCATCAATTGGGGCTGTATTTCCGGCATAATAACAGTTTCCTGTGCATATATCACTTCAGATAGAGCCGGTTAGATCGGCATTGACTTTCGCTTCTGCCGTCGAGTTCTTTCTTCCTGAACCAAAACGTTTCAATGTTTGTCAATCATCCATGCTACGAAGCTAGCTTCCGTTAACGAGATCGCTGCTGCTGGAGCTCAATAAGCTTTACTTTTCCCGACTACTTTTTCGTTTTCCAGATGCTTACATTAAATTGTTGCGTGTAACTCCTTTCTCCTCCATAATAGGTGTAAATGCGTTTCAACCCTGTGTAGCAATTTATACATCTATAGCCTCTAGATACGTATCTCCAGTATTTTGCTTTCAAGTTGTAAATTATCAAGTGTAAGTTTCTTCTCCTCCATAGCAGGTATAAAAGCGTTTCGACCATGTGCAGCAATTTACGCATCTATGGCCTCTGCCTGTACAGCTTCAGTATTTTGATTAGAAATTGTATTTTCCGTCACGATTTCTTTGTCTTTTCGCTCGTCACGGTTATTTTGCGGATGCAATTATTTTATTTTTTACCCTGAGTTTATATACAATTTCAGAAAATATTCCAATTAGGAGCTGATGGTGATAATAGTTGAACGTTATCATATTTATCACGTTTCTATCATATAGTTTTGAGTAATAGAGTGCATTCTCGTAATATACCGTTGTAATATAACATAATAGTTTTTGTTTGTTCTTTCCAAGCAGTATTTGCGGTTTAATATTCCAGACGCGGGTAATAATGTTCTAACTTGAAGTACGGGAGATTCGGCAAAAAATTGTTCAGAATACTCTCATGAAATCTATCTATGTCTTTCAATTATCATTGTCATTTCAATATCAAGAGTTCGGAATTTGCAGCATCTTCGAAGTTTTTGATTCGTTCAGGGAATGAAATAAGACCTCAACCAAAATTGCAATCAAACTTCAGGTTCCGTTTTCTCGTGGTATTGCATACATTTATCTTTTGTGATAAGCTTCGGTTTTGTGGGTTTTCATTGCTATCAGGGAACTTTACCATTGGCTTTCATTTCTTTAAAATCTTTTTCTTCAGTAGCTAATTGGCTATTTATATGTGGTTAGGCAGTTTCCCATTTTAACGACAGTATCGTGATCAACTACAGTTCTTTCCCTTTCATTAAGCCATAGAGATATCTTCACTTAGAGTAAGTTGTTGGTATCAGAGTCGTTCGATTTGGATTATTTCATCCTAATTTGTGAAGTTATCTGTACTCGGTGTTGTCGAAGCCCACGGGTCGTGTTGAATCGTAACAATGACCTTTAGCAATCGCTGTCTGGGTACACGTTTTTCCAATATTATTTGGTATTTCGGCACACTTCTCTAGGTTCTGGGAGCTCCAATTGCGGTAGCGGTCTCGTATGTTTTCAATGGAATCTAGAACAGAGTATCCGGAGTGCACTTTGTAGATGTCGTTCCAATAAAGGTATGATATGCAGCTTCGTGAGAATCGAGTTACAGCTAGTCTAAGTGTGTATCGCTTTACAGTAGTTTCTGTGTGAGTTGTGTTAAAAATGCTTTAGCATACATGGAAGTTGCATTTCACAGCTGAGTCATTATCATTTTGTGTTACAGTACTTGTTTAATTTACAGGGCTGATCGTTTATTAATTTTTTAAAATTTGTTAAAATTACTCACTATTCATTGAAGTAGTACTAAACATAAAACGTATTGCAGGGCTTCCAAATGTAGATTTGTAGGAAAACGGTAAGCTATCTGAGTCTGCACAGATGCTTTAAAGGAATCACTAGAAGTTAATCACCTATCTTTTTTGTTCTAGTATTAGTTTATTACCAACAAGTAAGTAGTTAAACTATTGGACATTATTTAATTATAAGTCTAAGCAGATTTTTGTTTTTATGCAGTATGCAATTAAACTATTAAAATTATTAATTTAGTGAAAAGCTTTTGCTTAATGCCGCCCTGTGTAAAATTTTATACATTTCGTACTGTTAAACACAAAAAGCAAGTTATATATTTAATGGCTTAAATGGAACAAGTTACTGTTGATGGAAAAGGTCAAACTACCAAACATTTTCCAGATGCACAAAACCACTTAAATTTATTGCAATCAATAAATCTAAATTATTCGTCAACATATTTAGGACAACCACGTAATAAATATAGCAAACTGATAAAAAAATAAGTTTTCAGTTGACTTTGACGAAAACTTTCTGCCACCTTTCTTAATAAATATAAATTGTTTCTTAGTTCCTACACACTTCCTCATAAACTTAAACTAGGCATTATAAAATTGTATTATAAGAAAGTTGAAAAACAAATAAATCTAATTTTAAACCAATTTTGTTACCATCAGCATTTATCTTATTATATGAATTGAAAGCTGAAATTCAAGTTTTAAAAGTATATTAGTTAATTTCAACCATACATTTATTTCAAATTTTATACATTAGGGAAACTGTTCAGTGTAATCACGGCTTTATATTGTAAATCTTTTTGCTGTTAAATTTTAAAGGATTATATTACATGTAATAAGTCATGTATTAGAAATTTTAATCATTTATGACATGTTTCAAATTCGACTTTCTCTTATTATTATTCTTTTTACTAAAACAATTGTTTAAATTAGAATTCTTATTATATGACATTTTATTATAACAGATGTTCTCTTTGAAGAAGAACTCTTATGAAAGTTACTCTTGCAACTAATAATTAACCCAAATTACCTTTTTTGTTAAATTTTATTTCTATGAAAATATTTTCACCCGTTCTGGCAACCTTACGGAATTTCTCAAAAAAGCTATTACTTGTTTGTTAGCATACTAAAAGTACAATACAGTCCTTTTGAACCTAATGTTTCCAGTAATATGGATAAACCCTGCAGCTGATAAATAATTTTTGTGAGGATACCCCAGACCCAGGCGGATAAATTTATCAAAGATGAGTGTTATGTCACTCAACAGTATATCGAAACTCAGGCGGAAATATCAAAAGGATATGTAAGTTATATCATTCACACGCTTGTTAACAGGGCATTTATGCCCTGTATATACGTCCACTAATGACACTATATCGTCTTTTAAATCTTAAATCCATTTTTGTATCGGAATAATTGTTTATATTATTATAAATTTTAATTTTAAATCTTCTTTTACATACCAAATATGAATCAAGAAGATATGTAACCAAAGTAACGTTGTTTATGTATCTATTTAATGCCGAAATCTAACAAAATTCAATAAATTCTTTAAATGTAGTCAGTTTTGTAACAGTCCCACAGAACTTGTCAAAGTGTAATCGCGACGGAGAATCCTATTTGCAACAAATCTATGTGTCTTACAATATCGCGTATTTGAATAAAGATAAGTATGATAAGCCATTGAAAAAGACATTAAGAAGTGAGTGATCCTGAAATAATTTCAAGTAAATATTAGTCGTTAAACTGAGTATTTATAAAAGTTTATTCTAGTAATTAAGAACAATTCAAAAAAGACAACGAAATATTACGCAATAACCGAAATCTAACAGCAAGTAATACTATATTATTATATATATATATATATATATATATATATATATATATATATAT
>JAHWXV010824179.1:0-11719 GCA_024586415.1 Phrixothrix hirtus
TATATATATATATATATATATATATATATATATATATATATATATACACATACACACACACGTACATTAGTATATGCGGTCCGTTTGAAAACATTATTATCAAATTTGGTCCGCTATTTAAAAAAGGTTGTCGACCCCTGTTTACCACAAACAGCAAGCAACTGACGCTAAATATTAGATCCAGTTTCATTTTGCAATGAGATAAGGAATTCACACCATCCCTTGAGCAGAAAATCCAAAGTAATGTATCGCCACTCGACGTGAGATCAACACCTCCCAAAAATAAAGCACCACTGTTCTTATACTTAGGCAACCAATTAACTACTGAGGTTACAAATAAATCGTGCAACGAGGTCAGGCGAAATTAATAATGGAAATTTCTGTGAATGCCAATGCAGGTATGTAGGTTATTATTTTAATATTATTGCCATTCAAATAACCCATCCTATATACATATTACACAATTATAATATCGTACACCTTTGACAGACTTTTAAGGCAGCATGGTTCCCTTTGATACTACAAATTGTAACGTTCTTTTTTTAATCATTGGTATTTTATTGAATTTCAATATATCAAAGAGAATTAATTAATTTACACCTTTTAATTGTTAGGTGTTTCGTTGTGAAATCCATAAATTTGGTTGGAAAATAAAAATAGGAATGTAACATTTGAACTAAGTGCGCCCCTGTTTTGCGAATATGTAGATAACGCCACTACGAAGGCGATACGAATTTTAATGCCAGTATTAGAAAGCCGTTGGTTGAAGGCCGTCGTCTAAAACTCCGCACTAAATTTCTAATCATGGTGTTACATTGTTTATTAGTTTATTTTCTTTTGGTTATATCGTGCCGTGTTACGTTATCATGGGTAAGATTGTTTCAATTTGTTTATATCTTAATTAATTTCCATCATTATTAATTATAGCAACAAGTACCGGTTGAACTTAATAAACATGGTTATTCCGAATTCGTAACCGCTACAAAAAAGTACTATTTATCATATCATCTGCTGCTTTTTATTGGAAAATTTAATTAACAAAGCAAATAAATCTTGGCGATATGTATTTGGATAGTTCCGTCAAGGTGCAGTAAAATCGTTGGCCTTCATAGTAAAGGGCTACATCTGGGAAGTCACTCAGACTGGTGTCGTCGTGTAGCTCTTTCACACGGAGCCGAGGTTAGTCCGACTTTGTTAGCTGCCATGCGTTTCAATCCGCATATCTTGGTAAAGTTATAACTTGAACTTTTTACGATATCTGAAAAACGTGTTACCAATTGATGCCCTTTACATTTTAAAAATAATGTAACGCTAAATTATTTACTGACGGGAATGAAAATTCATTAGTTCAATTATAATTTATTGCTTGCCATAAGAAGCTATCGTAATTTTAAAATTTCACTTTGAATAAGATGGTTCAAGTAATGTTTTTTGCTACCTTTTAAGTCTATATTTTCTTCGATAAAAATTGAATCAAATTGTAATGTAAATGTTTGAAGTAGTTTGTTGAATTAAAATAAATTGTTTTGCTTAAGTTTTATTTTCGTACAGTTATCGTAAAATTGTCTAGATCTTTAGTAAGTTTTATACACGAAGTGTGACGTTAAAATTTCTTTTACAAATGAAAATTTAAACGACGAAAAGTTCAGTTATTGTTTTTGCAAGTAATATTTGAATATTTTAGTAAAAGTAGAAGGTACAGAATTTATTTAAGCTATATTTTAAATTACTTTTTCTATATTTCAGTTCCTTATGTTAAGCTACAATATATGATTTTTGAAATTTGCATCTTATAGCACCTGTCAAGTTATAATGTTAGAATATCGATAACAAATAACAACTGATTCTTCTTCTCTACCGTATTTGATGTTAGATGTTGTCTACCTATCGCTATTAGTTTGTTCACTGTAATTTCAACTAGGATTTTGTTTTGCAAAATTAATTTTTGCTTTGATGAGCATTAACGGAGAGAAGTAGTTTGTGCTCTGTTTTCGACTATTCTAGAGTATTTTATTTTTGGGAATGTTAATTGTAATATAAATTTCTTATCACTTATAAATATCGGGTGGCCTAGATCTTGTTAAAGCAAAAGTCAATAATGTAGTTTGTCATTTTGGTGTTCCGAAGTGATAAAAATTTAATTGTAACTTTTAAGCATTATTATCTTTGAAAATTAAGGAAAGGTGTTGTGTATTAATATAAATTAATTAATACACGGCTCAAAATACCAAAGTGCCGTACAGCAGACAAGTAGAGAATGAAAGAGTTCGGAAAGGAATTGGCACTGTAGTGGTGAACACGCCAGAGTACAAATCTAGAAGCCCGGGTTCGAACCCCAGTCGCCTCTGAAAATGTTTCTAAAATTGTGCCCATTCCTTTCCGAACTCTTTCATTCTCTATTATTATCTTTGTTGAGGGTTGCGAATACATAAATATCGGGTGGCCTAGATCCCGTCAAGGCAAAAGTCAATAACCCAGTTTGTCATTTTGGTGTTCCGAAAGGGAACGTAGTTTTAGCAATCTCTGTTATTTTTGTTTGTTGATATTTATTGCCGAACTCGCTCGCGATAATAAACGAATGTTTTGTTTTACTTCAGTTGTATTTCATTTCTTGTTCCAAGAACCTAGCTTTTCTTTAGGTTTGGGTAGCACCAGAAATCAGAAACCGTCGTACGTTTTGTCGTATGAGGTGTACGTACGAGATAAGAAGGTACATATGACTGGCGCCCTTACAGATATATGATTCCTTTCCCTTCCTACAGGTACCATCTGCAAGTTGTGGACGAGAGCCAAAACCAGCGCAGCACAGCCGCCCACGCCCCTCTCCGGTTAATTTCTACTGATCTAAGCCGCGGTAAGTTTCGTTTTCTACTGCAACACGAGAAACCGAAGGGTTGTTGTAAGATCCTACGTGGCAAAGTACCTTCGTATGTTAATATTGCAACGAATAAGTAATTTTTATTTCTTACTTATAATTAATTATAAAGTAACATCTGTTCTGTATTTCATTAATTTATTGGCCATAATTGCCATTGTAGTAAAATTGGTTACTTTGGTACACTTCATCTTTTATTATACTAAAACGTGGGTGAAGTCCGATTGAGAAAAATTGCCATCAAATGATTTGTTTACTCCCGCTCGTGAATTTGTTGCTTCAAATTCTTAAAGTGAGGACGAAAACTATTTGGATACACCTATTATGAAATGTAACAAAGGCGCACTAAATGTAGAGCACAATTCTCAAGGAAAAAACACATACTATGTGGATATGCACTTGGATTCAGAAGGTGAGTTACCGTCGGTGCTTTGTGTTTCAAGAACCGGCAAAAACGCGACAAAAATCAGATCTTGAGCTTGAAATATTTTTCTCCTTTAAATTCATTATTTTTAGGTGATAAAACAAGAAAACAATATAATTCAAGTTAATTGGTAAAACAAAATGAAAATAAAATGAGAGAATTTAATAATTTACGAAGCATATTAACATAAATATAATTTTTCCAGCCCAAGTTTCAATAGAATCAGATCTTCCTCTGGGAGAATTTTTTGCTCAACTTGACTTTATGCTTTTGCTTCAGTGTAGATAAGAGAGGGTCCAAGATTTCAAAGAACTTAAAAGAATATCTTCAATGATGTTTTCTTGAGAATGCTTTTGCATAGTATACCCCGTAGAACGCGTTGCTTTTTGTCTCCGACTTCATTCAACATTTTTCTATGAGTAGTACAGCGGTCTAGATGAACGTATGTCAATATATTAACACCTTATGTGTAGTTGTAGACATTTTTCTAAAATTGTGTCCATTCCTTTCCGATTACTTTTCATCTCTAGTAGACATGTAACACTATGTCTATCACTGTCGATCCCAAACCTACAAAATAGATTTTGAAGAAGCGCAGTACATTTCGCCAGCAGTTATCGTCTGTTCCTGGAATAGCAGTACAGATTGCCGAGTTTTGAAAACATTTTAACGCTGTACGTTCATTATTTCCACTACCCCCATTTTTGGACAATCAACTATGGGACAAAGTGTCTCCGAAAATAATTTTAAACGTCTTTTACCTTTCATAAATGTTCTCCTTTTCTTTCATGCCTCTAGGTTTCCATTGTTCTATTAGAAAGTTATAAGCCACAAAAACTTAATCAATGTGTTGGGGAATTAAAGTCAAAAATCGAAGATAAACGAATCAACGAGGTCATATTTACACCAGTTGCCCCGCAGATGTAACATTATAAATCGATTTTGTAGATGGGAGTGCGATGCACTCCTTACCATGAATTATCGTGAGCTTCAAATCATGCCTTACTTCCACCGTATTTTCTACTTACATGTGCAGTTTAGCGTTTTATCTGCCATAGTTGCTTCTCTGTATGTTTACATTATTTACAGTAACTTCTGGCGTCTCTTTTTAAATGTTAATCCAGTTAGTCTGGAACAACGGATAGCTGACGATCAAGAATTCTTCTACGTATCTCTCACATGCGTCAGACCAATAGAAGTGGCACGAAATTTGTAGTTCGATTATACATTGACTGTTCACTATAAAAGCTTTCATAAAACATATTATCACACGGCGTGTTTTTTTAATATGCTATTCTCTAATTTGCGTATTGAAATAAGCTCATTACGAAACGCATTTGAGTTGCATAATGGATTTCTTTTTAATACAGAATATATTATTTTCAAAGATTGGTAACATTAGCAATTAACCTTATTAAACGTCAACATTAAATAGAAAATTGACAAAAATTTCATTTTCAAATGTCAAAGCGTTAATATTACCAACTGTGATAAAATTTTCTAAATCATTCTTTAATAACATAATGCATTTCTTCATAAATTTTGAAATAGCATACAACACTCATTTCATAAGACATTTAATCGCACTCGTTCGTTAGAAAACATGCCTCGTGTGATAAAAACATGTCTTACGAAACTTGTTCTTTAATATACTATTAAGGTTGACTGAATCTCATCGTTTGCTACATGTTGATTTTTGTGAATAATTTGATTACAGTATCAACGTATTATGTTGTAACAGCTGTAGCTGGTTAACCTTCACGAAGGTCATCGCTAAGTCGGAAAATACCACGTCTAAACTTGTCACCAGCGATAAATTGTCGTTTTTAATGATGCCTCTTCACCAAAATCAGAAAACAATGTTGTTGCATTAAACCACTTCGAAAGTAATAAAAAATCATTGCTCGAAAATAGTCTCATATTTCATTGCTCGAACATAGTTTCATATTAAATCCAAACAATGTTTTTGTATATTGTCAAGTTGAGTAGAGTAATCAAATGTCACGTTTTATGAATATACCGATTATAGATACACGAGTATCTATCTATTACGATATTACTTCGATTCTCGACAATCTCATTCTCCCGCTCGAACAGCAGGAAAAACATAAGATATTAGTAAAACTAAAAAAAATCACTTGAAAGTTAATTTTGTAAGAAATTACTGGTCTGAATTAACCATCCTGCTAAAAGAGATACCTAGTCATTCATTTTTAAAACTTCAAATTTTCGCTACGAAAAGAGACATCGATAAAATGAGAATTTTTAGAGATTTGCCTCCGCACACTTTAGGAGTTCACATACTCGTATTCTGAAAATTAGGATCAAGTTCCAACCGTAGCATGTTTTTCCAGAATATCTTTACTATTGTAAAGGTGTTCTTAAAAATCAGTTGCATAATTAGAAACTTTGAGAAGTATCATTTTGGCATCAAAAAAGAATTGTAACACATGAAGATTTGCTTATTTGTTTCAAGGAATGGAATACGAAGGGTCCCTATTGCCTAGATGGTTGCTCTTAATTTCAGTTTTTCACTTCCGCCTTTACAATTTGCAACGCCCATTCTTCGAAATAAAATGCTCTGTTAAAGAATTATTCTGAAAATCATGAAAAGCAACCTTAATAGAATACTTTACCTACCATAACATTTGCAGCAGTCGCAAAGCAATCCATTATAAAAAGTATAGGTCATGTTTCTTTTACCATAACAATAACATTGTTAGAATAATTATCAGTGACAGTTACACTAACAATTATAAATGAAATTGCGACCGCCCTCATGTTTATTTTATGTTTGTGATTAATATTGAGATGACTTTTTTGGAACATGGTAATGCAGGGAAAACATACAACTAATATGATATTTATGAAAGTTTACACGCAGGTCCCTTTCCTACTCTAGTGAACTATAATCTATTTTATGACCGGCAAAGTAATAAATCACTCGAAGTGTTGAGCAATACCTGATTACAAGGGTTAATATAGAAAAATGGATTTTAACCTTTGTAATCTGCTATTGTCCAGCACCTGAAGAACAATTTATTATCACGCCTTTCAAATAAAATATTTTCAACTATGTGGCACTTTCAGTTTTACTGAAGTCGGCTAGGACATTGTTATTTTAACTGGAGCATCCTATATATATTTCCATTATTTATTTTAAATAGTTTGTGTAATAAACCCTCTAAAGCTAAACGTTTTTGAGACAAATACAGATCACCATAAAATTTTATATCTGTAATTAAAATTGAATTAATTCTTGGCGGATATTTAACCGGTAATATACAGGGTGTGGGCTATATAAGCACATTACTTTAACAGCAGACACATCTTAATATGCATGACAAAAAACGCTTATAAACCCTATGTCTAAATTGCATAGTTTTCGAAATATTTGCAATTAAAGTTTTCAACCCGCCCCTGCTTTTTAATTTGGTCTACTGTATTGAACAAGGAACAGCTGGTCAACTATACATCTTTAACCAGTGCCGAAGTCGAACGGACGGCTTCGGTATGACGCATACGATTTCATTCATGAATGTTCGCAGATGTTATTAAGAATACCTACTAATTACTGTTTAAAATAAAACGTTTTATTTTCTTCCTTAAAAGTTGTAGTGTGTATTAATTGTGCAAGTTTATAAAATGTATAAATTAAAAACAAGGTTTTTACTTAATAGATATCATTTTGAATAGGTATACAATTGTATTACTGAATACGACACATTAATTTAAATAACTTTCACTTTTACAAAGCCGGTTTAACACGACGTTGCATTTTTTTAATAAATATCTTCACGTTATTAATATTTGCACTCCCTTCTGTTGTGTATAATTGAAATTTTGTTAAAATAGTTAAAAATCTAAACGATAAACGAATTTTATTAAAATTTTGCAAATTTATATTCCGTAGAAAATATGTTCATACAAATTAATGTAAATTAAACTTATCTCATTTTAAGATATTTATCAAATAAGTTTATAATAATTAATGCGTAAATAATTATAATTAATACCTAAGCAATAGTGTTTTAGCACATACAAACTGAGATGATTTAAAAAAATACGTTCGACTACTTTTTATTAAAACAGCTGGCGACCTTGACTCCAAAAAGCGCTTTAATAGTAAACGTAACATGATATTTTGTCAACATAAACATTTATGCTTTTAAGTAGGTTTCATGGTAAAGGATATTACAGGTCTGCATTTACGAAAATTTCTTTTATATTAGATTAAAAATTCTCATAGATTTATGTTTACAAAGAGCTTGAGTACACGTGTATTAAATAATGCTTTTTATATCAGTAAAAGAATTCAAACTTACAGTTAGTATAATGTGAACAATTTTTAAATAGTAATCTTCTTGTATTCACATTTAATTAAATATACATTAAAAATTAAAGTGATTTCAATGATTTTTCAGATGTCCAAAAATTGCGTAATTTTAGCAGCAGGCTAAAACAAATATCATAATCTAAATTTAGTTCATATCAATGATTGTTAATTGCACTGGAGATATTGATTATGTTGTTAGCTCTTTATAGAAATATCATGTACATATGTATAAGGATGTATTTGTTATGGATACACGACGAACAAAACAAAAAATAAAACTGCGAAGATTTTCACGTGATCATTAAAACTATGACGATTTTTGGAGACCAGGATAAGAGATTGTCTATAGCAAAATTTCATGGTATAGGTTCATATAGTAGTTTTAAATAAGAAAGGGTGAGAATTGTTCAATACAAAATTAAATACTTATTAAATTAATAATGCTGCGGATCAAATGGTGCCAACCTTACAATAACGAAGTAACTTGCATGGGAAGAAGGGAGATCTACGTATTTTAAATTAAATTAAAAAATGTGTTCATTTATATTTTATAATCAAACCTTAAATCTGTATCTAACCTAGCGCCCATTTTTTTTTAAAGGAAACATGTAAGTAGAACTACGACTTTCTTTTTTCGTTTATAATATTTTTTATTTTTTTATATACATATCTATTTTTACCAGAACCTTAGATATGGAGTGTACTAGTTTTACTAATAATAATTTTCCAGCAAAAATAGAACAACTTAAAATATGTTTTCCGCACTTTACTACTTATTTTATAATGCATTAAATGTAAAATAATCTAAATTGCATATAAAACCAATAAATATTGCAAATTCCTAATACCGTACTGGTACTGATTTTTGGTTCCTTTAAAACTAGTACTATCCACAGATTTTGCTTTAATAACTTCATCTACTCGTATGTAGGATTAAAGTTGTAAATAGAATAATAATGAGTGCAATGGATTCTACTTAATTGGGACGCCTGTTAATCGGGACATTTATTTGGGACAATATTGAAGAACGGAATCATCAAAGTGAAATGTTGAACTTCATTTTATTGGGACAACCCCTTAATCTAGACAGATTAGTCTGTCCCAATTAAGCGGAATCCACTGTTTAATCGATTTACGTTTATAGCAACTTTCTTGATTATTTTAAATAATTGTTTTCATTGTATTTACTATTTTTTAGTTTGTAAAATATTTAACTACAAACAATAACATAAATTATGTGATTCCTACATAGTAGTTATGTAAGATAATTTTCCCTTATTAAGTATTAGACAATAAATGACTGTAACGTTATAATAAATGTAGAAGTTTAAATGCCATATTAAAACGTTGGTATTCTAATATAAATACACCATATTCTATATCTACAGAATATATCTGTATGTATAGAAAACATCAAAGGGATTGGCTCAACCATCTATTCTCAAAGTTGGGAAGTTATCGATTTCAAAAGCAATTTACTTGGACATTATTACTTTACATTTTCAGCATTTTAGTTGATAAATTTTTTTAATTGGAAAAGTAATATCCGCATTTCCTTAACAAACTGTATTAATAAATAACGTTGCATAAATCATATTTCTATTTTTAAAAACTACAGAATCCCTCATTTAAATTTTGCATGAATATCCGAATAAAATTCTTATAAGGTTTTACCAAAAGTATAATTTACAATTTTGAAACATAACAAAAACATTAATTTTAAAATTATTTGCATTAATTGAACATTCTTTAAAATCAAAGTAAATGTAACATAATTTAACATAAAGTAACAAAAATTGTACCATCAATATTTAATATCAGTTTTGTTAAGGGATACTATTACTCCCATTATTTTTTTAAATTATGGCCCGCTATTAGCAATTGTCTGTGTAATATAGTTAAAAAAATATTATTACTATTTTTGTATTCGCTTTTTAAAATACATAACCAGAAAAGTGGTATATAACTAAATATATAAACTTTTCCATTTACATACTTAATTTGACAATTGTCACAACGAACCTCAAAATTTACAGTAAATTGGTATTTTTTCGGAATAAGATTAAATGAACAAAAATTTTTTTCGATACTCGTGCGCTATCACATTTCAGGCCCTCAATCTGCTTTACAGAACTCGGCTAACGCCTCGTTAAGTAAAAATAAATTTCGGGTCTGAAATATGGGGTTCCAGAGCACTTGTCACGAAAATAACTATAATATTACATGTGCGTGTGGTTCAAATATGAAGGATCTTTAAAGCTGTCTACGTATAAAAAAAATTTCCTAAGTTGGGAGTACAAGCCACTACTTTTTGTTAATTAGATAAGTGATTTAGGAATCAAGATATTTAGAAACAGGCGTTGGCGAAGTCAAATTTCTCGTTATGTATTTAACATTAGTTGTCAAATACGTTTAACCTTTGACACACGGTTTCAATACCTTTGATCCTTAAGTAAGACTGCAATTCGCTAGATTTCGTATTACGCATTTAATATTTTTTCACATTAATTTGTCTGGTAACTAATATTTACTAAACTCCCCGGACATTTCCGTTAACAAGAAGTATCTGGTCTGACATCTACACGTGAACAAATTATTCAATATGTACATGTTAGGACTAAAATCCTAGTCTCAACCTGCATACTTGCCACAACGCTACAGGCCGACCAAGTTAGCTTGGGCTCCAGCTTATATATGCGCAATGACAAATGAATCATCCTTAAGCGAGAGCTCACTCTGATTATGTTTTCATAGTGTGAACATCTGTACATTCCGGTTAAAATGATTACTTATTAATTTAAGGCATATTAAATTGTTTTTAATAAGTTTATGTGTATTAAGCTAAGCCCTTCTGTCAATTGTATTTTTTTTTTATTATTAGCATTTCAAATTAAAACAGACTGTTTTAATACTTGGAATAAATAAATGTAAAATAAAGAATATCTTTTCTCAAAAACGAAACGAGATACGTCAAATATTTACAATGGAAGAGAAAATAATCTGTAGTTTTTTCTATTATTGTAATATTATTGTAAAACCTTGTAATTTTTATGCGTAATTATGTAAATGCAAGTGTGTCCGAATATTAAATTGATTCACTGTATATAACAATTTTCCGATTTAAAATAAATGTCGTTGATTGTACTTCTGCTACTCCGTTTCTACCGCTCTGTTCTTTCTCTGTTTCGCTTCGCGCCGTTCAGAATCCAAGCTATCTTGGTTGGCCTGTAACTTAGGTCGTAGTTTCATTACATTGCATCATTATAATCGCAGTTGCAATATTATAAAATGTTTTTCATTAAGAGCGACGTATTTCGAATTTTACATAAAAGACCAAATTTGCAAGTGCACAAGCACGTTACGCATTTATAAATAATTTCTAAAATATTTTTCAAATATTCTTAAAATATTCAAAATTCTATGACATTATGAAGATCGATGAATTAATTATAAATAGAAAAGTAATAATTTTGAAATATTTTCCTTCGGGCGGGAATTGAACCCGCGAGCTTCTGGTTAGATCCTAGACGTTAGATACCTGCCCGAACGAAATTTTTCAAAATTGTATTTTTCTGATTAATTCATCAATCTTCACTGTGAAATTACTATTAAAATAATAAGTATTGGCGATTCACTTTCAAACCAGTTTATACAAAAACGGCGGCCCCAATTTTTATGTAATTTTTACAGCTTATCAATAAATCATTTGTTATTATAATTGACAAGTTTCGTATTGTTACCTTAAGCCGTTTCGCAAATGTTATAAATTTTTTACAAAAAAGTGCAATAATTTGGCGTGTTCTCAGAATGCTTATTTTAAACAGTTTATAACTTTGTTATTGGTGAACAAAATTTAACGAAATTGGAACAGTATACAGCTCAAATCTTGAAAAAGAGATGGTATATATTACAATTTAGGAAGTACGTGTAGTTTCTCTACTTTTTACAAAAAAGGTAAATTCGCCACAATCCGTTATTTATGAAAGAAATTGAAAATTTCCTTTTTCATAAGATGTATTAACATTATTTGAACAACAAAAGTTAATTAGTTTTAACAAATTATTAAAAGTTGTCTTATAATTGA
>JAHWXV010824374.1:0-11082 GCA_024586415.1 Phrixothrix hirtus
TCAGCGACATTATACTGTTACTGCAAAACATTTTCTTAAAAATTCTGGTTTTAGGTCAGGCAGCATTTTAAAATATTTCCAAGTACTGAATCCTAATAACATACAAAACGAAAGTAATATTACAGATTTAATCAAAATTGCAAATAAAATTCCCAAAGTTATCAATAAAGATACTTTGATAGATGAGTTTAAGTTGTTGCAATTAATTAAAAATTCCTAATTTAAATTTAGATTTCAAAGTCAAAAGGACAGATGAATTCTGGCAAGAAAATATAGTAAGTGTACCTTCACCAGGAAATTCTCAAAGTTTAATGTATCCAGAGCTAACAAAATTTTTTAAATGCTATATCTCTTTGCCTCATTCAAACGCAGATGTGGAAAGAAATGTTTCCACATCAGATCGTCTATTAATGGAAGACAATACTTCTATGAGCATTTATATGGTAAATGCACGCCTATGTATTGCCGATACGGTGAAGCAGCTTTACCATTGTAAACGAGAGCTAATAGAATTTGATAAATGGTTAATGGAATTGGGATGTAGTGATTCAAAATCTTATAATTTATATTTACAGAAGAGAAAAGAAGAAGGAACACGTCAATTAGAAGCAGAACAAAGGTTACAAGAGAAGCTAAAATTAGAAGAGCAATTAAAAAAACAAATTGATAGTGAAAAAGAAAGTTTAAATAATTTTGAAGACAATTTAAAACAACTAACAGCAGCAGTAAAAGAAAAAAAGAGACTTACAGACAACCTATGTAAAGAAGCAAAAGAAAGGTTAAATAAAGCAATAGAAAAGAAAAATTTTGAAAAAGTATATCTGGCAAGTGCATTGATTGAGACAGCTAGAATGGCAAGAGAGAACAAAAATAAGGCAAATATAAAAGCAAATGAATTAAAACAAAAAATTCAAACAAACAGAAAACTTTTATTAGAAAATGTTTTTGAAAAACCTTTTACAAAAAAATTGAAACATTAAACTTGATATTATTTAACCTAAGCCTATCTTTATGTACTTATTTTATTTATTTAACCATAATTTATGTATCATTTAATGAGATGTTTTTCCTCGAGTGATTTTTAATAGATGATCATGTTTTTGTTTTATTAATATATATTTTGTATTGCTAGTCATTCTTGAATAGCAGTATTCGAGAGGATTTCACATGTGCAATTTATATCTTTATAGGATGGTTTGTGTTTTAAGGTTGAAAAATTGCTAATTTATGTATTAATGTGTATTAATGAATTACATTAATAAAAATATTTTGGGTTACTTTTTGGTTACATTTTTATAGCAAATGGTTACATTTTTTACTACTTTAGATGGAGAATTGCAATCCTAGCCCTGTAGATGATGTAATCACAAATGATTCATTGCGGTAATCGATATCTGTCACTTAAATTTAAGGTCAGCAATGAGTCATAGATCTTTTTTCTATCTATATAAATAGTAGATTACATTCTCTTAGTTTTAGATTTTATTAGAATCTTGTGCTATTAGTTATTGTATACATAAATAGAAATACAAACGTTTGTTGTTAGTGTATTATGAAATAAATATTTAAATAAATAAGGGTATATAAATAATCGTAATCTTAGTGAATTTCAGTAAACATTTTAAAACAATTAAGTAGTTTCGTTACAATAATTTTAAACAGTTTGTGCCACCTTTTATCCCCATTTTCTTACTATTGTAGCGTAGTGAAAGAATATTAAGTTTAGGTGATGCTAAATAATAAATTTGCACTTGGTCAACAGAAAGAACTAAGAATATGGTTTTTTGTGTAATCTACCTTAGAAAAATTAGTCTAAAAGCGCCAGGTTAATTAAATCATTAACTAGCTCTTAAAAATCACAAAAAGATAAAAAGTATGTGATTAGTATTTACGAGCCAGAAAATAACAGCATTTTTGCTGCAAACAAAAACACAATAACAATTCATATATTCAAAAATACAAAATATGAGTAACACAAATTGATTCGAAGATTCCAATAATTTTTAAATGTATTTAAAATGTTCATATGTTATTAAATATAACAAATAGTTACAAAAATACCGCCAAAATTGAAACAGCAATTACAGTAAATTCATCTTAGGGTCAGATGTAGACCAAAGATATGGTAGAAAGATGCAGGGATTTCACACTAGCCGAATTTATAGAACTGCATTGCTAACATTCCACTCCAGTCAAAATATGCTGTAAAATGTAAAAACAGTAGTAATCTGTATATAAAAATATAATTAATTAACCGATTACACTTTGGTCATAAGATCAATTAAAATTTTTCTAAAACATTAAAGGATCAACCCTCTCATAAATGATTAAATGTGTACCGATTTTAGCTAACAAGAGCAAAGATATATACAATAAATTTAGTGAAAACTTGTCAAAATTCCAAAAATATACATAATATAAAATAACTAAATGTTTGAATTTGGACGCCAAAATGGTTTAATCTAGAAATTTAATTGAAGTAATAACTAATTTTCAAAGAATTCCGCTCGAAAATTTTTAAATCTAAAAACGCCAATTCTACAATAAAAATATCCAGGCGTGACGCATCGGATTCACTACGAGTTAATTAACAATATAACATTTATTATACAATTTAATTCTGTATATGCACTGATTGAAGATTAATTAATTGGTATCTCGTCGAACGAAGTTAATGGTTCCTTAATCAATTTAGCATTTAATGCGTAATCGATAGCCCAGACACATTGATAAGAAATGTACTAAAATTATTCAGGCGTAAAGTGAAGAACAAGATCGCTGCCAAAGACAGATTAAAACGCAGTATACGTAGTCTTTTTATCCGATAACCAGTGTACAATAAATAACTTCCAAATTTGAAGAATTTATGAATTATAATTGGTGGTTTGTTAACTCTCTTGTAAATCTGAATGCACTAACAACTTTGAAATACTTATCCAGCCATGATATCAAAATGGCTCTCGAATACTACAGAAATTTATGGTCATGTGTTGTTATTTACAAAAAATATATATTACACAACGAGTTTGAAAAATGACATATCAAACGAGGTGTACGAGTACGATGTATGTCACGTTCCAATGAGTTATGTACGCTATTTTTCCCACGACCACAAATTATTACTATTCTTAATTATAATAATTGAACGGTTTCCAAGTATGGCAAATTATCTGACAGCTTTTGAACAAGAAAGCCACTCATGATTTTCCAATAAAATTATCGTACAAATCCATTTCGCCAAAAGCTGTCTGAATAATATTGTTGAAGATATAGCAACTTACCGTGCTTTTGTGGTGATGACATCAAACGCGGAATCTTCTCGTACAGGCTTTGATAATGCGCAATAATGTGTGCTGTACTGAACTAATCCCTGTAACGTAACTATGGACCTTTCTGATGTTTACTCTTCGATGTTCAAAGACAACTTCTTCCGCTTTTCTTGTTTTTTTTCGGTAGCAACACTTGCTGGCCATCCACTTTTGGGTTCATCTTTAAAAACGTTGAATCCAACGTTCCACCGTGGCTTGAGAGTTAACATAGACATCAAATACAGCCTATTAGCGTTTAACGATATTTCCACGGAAAAGTTACAATTGATCTTTGTGCAATATTGACTTCAACAACGCCATAAAAAATATACTATTCATAATAGCTGTAACAGTTTAGTAGTTAATGTTGTGCTCTACTTTATTGGCTTCTTAATTATTTGCGCGCTTTTTTAAAATTTCCACTACATATTGATAATCACTGGTAATAAAATATTATAAAATATTGTGGTGTTTATGAAAGGATTCTTATAATTAAAAACTTACCATCAAAGGAAAAATAATAAACGGTGGGCAATTCAAAGACAAATATTAAATAAATTGTAATGTATTTTAATTTATTTATTTAATTATGATAGTTTAGCACTCCTCCCTTTTATAAATGATAATATGCCAGATTTTATTTTATTTTTAGACTTTGGAAACTTCGTTATGCAAAACGATGTCCGTTTGAGTTGATTGTTTTTTGTTAGCAATCTAATTAATTTAATAGTAAAAGGAAACCACAACTCTGTAAAAAAGACCTTAAATTTATACTAATTAACTTAATTGTCTTCCGTTTAAAGATAATTATACAGAATGATTAAAAGCAGGTGTGTTCGAAGCAACATTTGTTATCCCTGAATTTCGATGATATTATGTCTAAATATGCGCATTAGAATACCTAGACAATCGTCAATTAGATTTTTACTAACGTTATATCTTGTTCAATTAATTCCTGGTGAACGTCCATTTACATTAGTAATTTACAGGTATAAAATATGTAGCAGGGGTTACATGGATTCTTTTAAAAAATAATATATTTTTAACGTTGGAATATAAATGAAAGCAAATGTGTAAATATGATATACCAATCTTATTTTAAGCTTAAGAGCATTCTAAACGATACAATTTTCGGTGCAATCTATTACAGGAATTCAGTAATTGTATGTAAATACTCTAGAACTGTGTGTAATGTCGATGTAATTATTATGTTGGCAGCTATGACATGTCTTGCCTTCATGGCTCAGCTGTCAATGTGCATTAATGAAATTTAGATGTTTTTCTTGTACTTAATTATAATTTGCACAACTTTCGTAATATGAGAATTAATAAAGTTAGTTTAAGTGCCATTTGTAGCACATACCATCAACTGAATGTTGTAAGTGTAAAACTTATGAAAATTGCATTTACCTAAGTTCCTCAAAAAATAGCACTGGTTCTAGTCTAAACGATGGCTAAAAATTTTTTAAACTAATCAAGAATATACAGTGAGTCATAATGGGAGTAACAAATTTTGTCGTTAGATAGGGGTAAACTTTTCGACTAAAATATTATATCAACCTATGGTTGCATGGTTGTGTAATTACACGAAATTAAAGTCTTTTAAACAAGAATTTAATGTAACGTAACATACATCGCATTAACCAGTAAAACAAAATTAAATAAACTTTAACAAACAAAAATAACATTGTAAAAATTGATCACGACGTGCTGCCTGATGCAATCACGAGCGCGACGAATGTGGTTTTTGCTTTTGATTTCATTGGTGGCATTAATAATTCTTTCTAGGAGTTGTTCTTGTTCGCCTATATCAGTGGTGAAAATCTAAATGCTCAATCCATCTTTCTGGATAGTGCGAATTTAGCCATCTAGTAACCTGCCTTGTGAAATGAGCAGGTGTCCCATAAGGTTGATACCGCATCGATAGACGAATTCCTAACAGAACATCTTCAATGTAAGCGAAATTCATAAATTTATTATACGAGACGCCGAGAAAAATTTTCCGATTTCCAAAGTTTATAGAATTAATTTGAAACTGTATACATATAATTTTTGCTTTTTCCACATAATCTCCCACCAAAACACAATTTTGTCAGCGATGCTTGAACTTCAAAATTACCTCTTTTGAAACATCAAATTTTCATTTTCTTCACTTCTTCACTTGTTCATCATCCTTGAAATACGTTCAACGTAAATGATCTTTTAAGTTTTTATATAAGTAGGCAAAGATGCCAAATCAAAAACTCCTTGTTGCAAAACAGCTGTATGATAACGCATTGTCATATTGAAATAACACACCTTTGCGCATTTTTCCACTACAGTTTCCTTTAATGTTTTCTCATAATTTGTCCAAAGTGTAGTATAAGAATCTAGTGTAATTTCCCACCTTTCAATCCCAAAGAGCAGCGAACGCGACCTTTTCAGTTGATAGTTTTTCTTAAAACTTTATGGGTGTTGGTGAATCACTGCGACCTTATCAAAGGTTTTTGAAAAAGTCTTACATAGATATAAGTATGAATTAGTAATAACCTCATACCCACTTGTCAAACAGGTTTTAGAGAAGGATTTAGTGTAGTTAATTCTTTGGCAACTGTTACGAATGATATTAATGAAACTGATAAGAAATTAATTACTGCGGTAATCTTGATGGACTTTTCCAAGGCTTTCAACACTATCAATTATTATCTCCTTTGCGAAAAATTAGAGTATTATGGCTTTGTTGCATCAGCAGTTTGCTTGATTAAATCTTATTTATCTAATAGAACCTTGAGGATTAAACATGATATTTTATACCCGGTGTACCTCAAGGCTAAGTTTTGGGCCCATTATTATATATTATCTATACCGCTCTCTAAACAACTGCAAAGTGCAAATATACGCGAATGATATGCAGATATATAAATCTGTTTCTTTCTCAGAAAGGGCTCAGACTTATGATAACATAAATACTGATCTTTCTATAGTTTTTCAGCTCTCATTTGAACATAATCTTATGTAAATAATAAAAAAAAGTGCTTCCTACCATTTGGAAATTATAAACACATTATAACTGTTAAAAACTATCATAATTTACACATAAATAATCATATGTTGTTAATTGTAGAGTTAGCTAGCAATTTAGGAATTATTTTGGACACAACATATTAGTAAACTGCTATAAAATTATTCTTCTTTAAAATTACTTTACGCAAACCGATATGTATTAAATTTTAAATTAAAAAAAAAATGCTTTGTGAAACAATAATATTATCGCACTTTAATTTTTGTAACTTTATTTACTGTCCTTGTCTTAATGCAAGTGACAAATATCGTATTCAGAAAGTACAAAATTGGCGTTGTCGTTTTATTTATAAATTACGTCGCTATGAACATGTATCACAAAAAATTTTGGAACTCGGTTAGCTGAATTTGGAAAATCGTTAGAAGAACCAGTTGGGTGTGTACACTTATACTTTACTTTCATTAAAGCGTTGTATATATCTGAGCTCAGAATTATTACCTGCAACAAGGTTTGACTTCGAATAGGAGTGCTCTGAGCTGTCGTCAAGTGCACACGTATTCGTCGGTAGCTCTTGTATTCTTTTAGATACTGTAACTTAGGCCCTTTCAGCTTGCTGCGGTGGGTTGGTTGCAGTATCTAGTCAATTAATAGTGCGAATTCAACAAAATATTTTAATAAAATATTTTACGAAATGTCCGCAGCCAGTGCCATGCTGTACGATGCCACACGCGACGCTCTTATCGGCTTCCTAGAGTGGATTGACGACATTAGCCCAATCAAATCAAATCGACCTTCCGACGTAATCCTACGTGATCTGCCGGATCACATAATAAAAATGGCCAAACATCATCCAGAGGCAGCAGGAAACGAAGCTGAGACGCATCTGGAAGGATATGCCAAGCACAAGCTTCTGGGGAACGAGATAGAATATTCCTCTGAACACACCGGCGATAGCTTCCAGACGGTTAAGTCTAGAAAGCGTAAATCCACCACGGGAAGGAACGACGCCGGCCCTTCCACCAAAGTAACTAGACAAAACCGATACGAGGCCCTCATAGCAACTGAACCAAGGAAAAAAGTAGAAGCGGAAGCCTAAGCCAAACCCAGCACGAGCACTACGAATGGGCGAACATCATTAAGGCACTGCAAGTCAGAAACATTAAACCCAAGGCAGTCGTCAACACCGCTTTGGGCATCCGCATCCAGTCGGAGTCGCCAGAAGATTTCCGGCAAATTGTAAATATATTCGACGATAGGCAACTTCCCTATCACACATATTTACTATCCCAAGACAAACCACTTAGGGTAGTAATTAGGGGGTTGCCTGAATGTATTTCCGACTTGGAAATTAATGAAGACCTGACAAACAAGGGCGTACCAGTCTTGTCCGTGAAAAGGATGCGGAATAGGAAAACCAAGGAGCCTATTCCTCTAAACTTCGTGGAATTCACGAAATCTCATTCAGGCAAGGAAGTATTTGACCTGAAGGAGATAATGCATCTATCAGTAAGAGTAGAGATTTCGAGAAATGGAAAAAGAGGACTGATACAATGCCATCGTTGTCAACAGTATGGGCATTCCCAAAGGTGCTGCAAAGCCGGTCCGAAGTATGTCAAGTGCGCAGATGGTCGCTAGATAATCGAGTGCACAAAAGTGCGCGAAATGTGCGAACTGCGGTGCTGACTACACCGCAAACTATAGGGGATGCCCAAAGCACCCAACCCACAGGGTGCAACCAGCAAGTAGACCTGCGGCAACACCGGTCCCGTCCAGTTCCAAGCCCACCGGAAATTTTTCATACGCAGAGGCAGTCAAAGGTTCAACGGCCTCAACTACTCCACCCAAAGATCTGCAACAAGCCCTCCACAATAACATGGCTAAATTAGCGAGAGCAGCCATCATAGTGTTCGAAGCCGCCAAAGACGCCGTCATCTTCGGAGAAGGTATCGAAAAAATCCTGGCTCGTCTCCCGGACATCTTCGCGTTGTTCGAGGCGGAGTCATGAACGCCACGCTGCAGCTGCAGTACAACAACACAACTGATGTAAACAAATCCGTCTGAGGCAAGGGAAAATCCTCCCGGAACATAATTTCCTCCGAGAAAATGTCAAGGTTTCACTTCACTAATACACGATATAATTATTTGCTTGCAATGCCTCATCATACATTTTCTAAGTTTAGAATAAGTTTTGTATATAATGCTATCAAATTTTATAATTCTATTTCATCGTATATGCGAAATTATAATTTAATAAAATTTAAACGAACCTTACGAAACTACCTTTCAAGTATGCAATAGATACCTCCTACGCCGTATCATCATTTGCTCATTTAATTATTCTACTTCCTTTTGCTAGTTAATTTTTATTATTTCCTGGTTAAATAAAGTAGCCTTTGACTAAATTTTGCCAGGTAATCAGAATGTATGAATACTTGAGAGTTCCACTATTGTTAATTTTATGTATCTGTAATGAATTATAATAATAATAAAGGCGATTATATATTAAATTTCTTAGCTTGTTTTGTTTCCAGATTGTAGTCAAAAAAACAGCTTTCATTTATTGAAACAGCTCCATCAAAAAAATATCAAGATCGACAGAATAAGATAGAAATTGGCGACAAATATCACAGAAAGGTTATTCACAACAACAAATCTAAGTTAGATTGGGGTTGCAATTAAAATTAAACCACATTTTGGCTAAAAGTTCAAATTAGAGTTTGCATCATATAACTGCACTAAATATCGTTAATTTAAATTAAGTTTTTAACACGAGGGTCTCAGCTTGCTAGCGGATTGGCTTCATAGTTTCTTGCCTAAAATGTTACCTAATGCTAAATGTTTACTAATCAAAGAGCTACAGGAGAATCTTAAATCAGCTAAATATGGAACATAACATAACTCCTTTGTTATAGCCTCAATTATTTATATCTACATTGAATCAATCTGGCATGGTATACACTAAATATACAAATACTAGTACACAATGCATCCTAAAATCTGTACTTCTAAAATGTAACGAAAGACTGAAATTTAAAAAACACTATTGAAAAAATTAAAAATTGCGAATTAAGCGGTTTCACAGTCGGTATTGACGTTCTAAGAATCGTCAAGATGGTCACCTTACTATTTTAACGCAAATCAAATTAAAATCACGGTCATATAAATATCTAAATATGCATAAATCAATGCCAATCTTGTAGCGAACAATATTCAGCTTTTGCATACAAAGGCATTAATTATCGCTAAAAATCAGAAAAAATTGATAAATTACTACACTTTTGTGCACAGCACAATATTGTCCAATAATCACTCATTTATGAATGTATAACGTACGATCATTTAAATTTCCAATTATAGTAGGATATGATCATTCATAAGTCTCCTTTCATAGTCGTGTTTAAAGTTTCCATCAAAAGGTCATAGCTCACCCTGCTTGGAAATTTAAACAATTGCGCGTTATTATATACCACCAAAACTGATTTATATTTTTAATATGCCAAATACAAATTCAGAATTAAAAGTATTCTTTAGACAAATGTCACTACCTTATAGACTTTTGTCGACTGGACGCTCAACCATAGCTCTTCGGTGCTAAGAAAAGCTCTAGATTACCTCGGGTAATTTAACCAGCAACCATCTGTGTTTCATACATCCCAGAACTTAAAATTTTTCTCGACGATCAAAATTAATAATTTCACTTAACAATTTAAAACATACGCATTAAGTTAGCGCCTCACCCAGCGAAAATTATTTTTTTTAATGTTAGAATTATGTGCTAATTTTGTGCTCCAAAATGCACCACAAAATTTTCCGAAAAAAACTTATCATCGTAAATAAACTTTTCTGTTCAAGAACAGATTTGCGTAGAAGCGTAAAGTACCACTAATTATGAATTAATCATTTTCTTCTGTCACAACTCTTTTAATCATGCGCTCTCAAGATATCTACAGCAGGATATTTGTGCTCACTACTTTAATTGAGAAAACAACTTCGACCATCCCTCTTGAATTGCGATTAATTAGGATGATATCAATTTCTTTCTTGTGTCAAAATATTTGTTGAATTATCATAGTATACACATACAATATTTCTGATAAGATTTATTTCTTGATAAATCCCGTCATTTTATGGATTAAAAGATGTTTTTAATTTTGATTACAAAATTATAACCAAATAAAGTTCTTTTTACTTTGTAAAATCCTATATATGCATATACAGTTTTTATCAAAAGTCTGGAATAATTTGACGAAATTTTGCAGTTTTGGTTTTGAAATTACGGCGAATTATAGTATCCTCAACATTGTCAATGATACCATGTTTTTTAAATTGAACGCCTTGTATATCATTAACATAATTAATTTGTCGAAAAATCTCGAACAACACTTATAGTCTAAACTCAGCCATTTCTGAGATTTTGCAGTTTGAATATTAAAAAAATACTAAATTAAATGTTTAAAGTGTCTTCCATTCACTTCTTGGCAGTATGTTAAATGTTGTTAGAAAACATTTAAAACCTTATGGAGAATATCAGATTCCTCGATTCTTCAGTGTTCAACTTCGATTCTTTGTCTCAAGTCTTCCAAATTCTTTGGCTTTGTTGTGTAGACAACGTTTTTCAAGTATCTCCACAGACAATAATGGAGAGGTTAGATCTGACCGAGCTGGTCACTCCATAGTACGAGGGTTGCCTTTTATGTTGTTACAAATGACCACTAGATGTCGCTAGTGTAATAAGTTATTGCCATATTCGTAAAATTTGACATATTGTATTGT
>JAHWXV010824464.1:0-11984 GCA_024586415.1 Phrixothrix hirtus
AATTAATCTAATAATTTAAAATGTCTTCACCCAAATTTATATTTTTTATTTTAATTTGACAATTGTTTCGGTAATTTTAACTTTTGTTAAAAAAAAGTAATACCGTCATCAGAATGTGCAAAATTAAAATTATTTCATGTTACAAATATAACACTATAAATATAAAATATATAAATATATATATATATATATATATATAAATATATAAAAATATATTTATAGTGTTATATTTGTAACATGAAATAATTTTAATTTTGCACATTCTGATGACGGTATTACTTTTTTAACAAAAGTTAAAATTACCGAAACAATTGTCAAATTAAAATAAAAAATAAAAAAAAAAAAAAATATATAAATTTGGGTGAAGACATTTTAAATTATTAGATTAATTATGAATACGCCCAATTTTTCATTATATTATTTATACAGAGTAATCTTAAAAAGTTATTAATGCCGAATAATAAAATAAAAACATACGAGGTAGAATCAAGAAGCAAAAATTAGTCGGCTTAACTTTCCTGTACGTTAATAAATTCTGTTAACAGTTAGCCAGCGAATTAAATAGGTCGTATGAGAAGGTCCATGGAAGCTTTATCCATCTCCGACTAAAGGTTACCTTCCTGGAAAAAATATTAAATGACAGAAAACCGCCATAAAAATTGGCCCCGAGTAGCTGCTATAAAGTTCAAACCAAATTTGCCTTTTTTTTTCCCGTAAATTGTATAACTATTTTTGCTTAGTAGGGAAAAGAACAAAAAGTAAAGCAAAAAGCTTATTTACAATTAAAATTCTAGGACCTTTGTTTCAACCATTCATTATTCCAAAACTGATTATGGATGTTATACGGGGACGTGAATGAGATGGATTATGGAATCATATTAAAACTAAAAGAAGGATGTGTAGAAGGGACGTTTACATGGAAAATAGATTAATTAAGCTAAAGAGTAGATTGGGGTCGACACAAATTTTCTTAGAGGAGGTCGCATTGGAATCATTCTATGAAAATTGTGAGATTGAAACGTCAAAACAGGCACAGCCGTATTTGGGCGCATATATGTGGGGGTTCTTGGGGTATCAAAAAATTTTGATACGGCGTACCAAGCTAAACAGTTTAGGTAAATTTCCTCTAGGCAATCGGGCACGATGAGTGAATATAAGCATGTAATTATAATTCAGCATGAACCTCTCTTTATGTTAAACCCTGCCCGAATTTTCAAGCTTTTCGAAGATAAGTGTATCGTCAAATTAATGAGCGGAATATGTCAGTCCGTTAGTAGTGGCGGGAAAAAAGGGTTCGGCTATTCGTGTATGTCCAGATGCACGTGGCATTAATAAAGTAATGGTGAAATGTCATATAGTGCCTCGTAATCCTTATAAAATATTCTTTAAATTTCATAGAGTACATTGGATGTAATCGCTTCTTATAGGCAAATTCCTGTAGACGAACCCTGTGAAAAATGCACAAGTTTCTCATTTGAAGGACGTACGTATGCATTCTACGTACTTGCTTTCGGTCTCAGAGATTTGACAAAAATATTGGATGATTATGATTATTTCCTAGTTTCATATCTAGATGATTTGTTAATTTTTTCCAAATACTAGGAACAACATGTTCAGCACCTTAGCATTATGTTTGACCTGTTAAGGAGCCCGTAAATGTCAGTAAAGGTTAGAAAATGTAGATTTTCAAGAAAATATGTCTCATTTTTAGAACACATAGATAGTGAAAGGATAAAATTGTGTCCTGACCGCGTAAAAGCGATACAAAATTTTCCACTTCTTAGAAATTACAAAAGTCTCATCCTTCTTAGGACGAATAAACTACGATAGAAAATCTTGCAAAAGCTTTTCAGAAGCTAGTCATGATCTACCTTCCTTACTAAAAAGAAATACACGTTATAAATGAGGAAAGAAGCAAATTAATTCTTTTAGTGTTCTAAAATGACTTATTTTAGATGTAAAAATCCTGAAATATTCAGAACTGAGCGATCAGTATTAAACTCAAACTCATGCCTGTAACATTGGTTTGTGAGGTTGCTTATATCAAACTACAAAATGAAACAGATGAGTTATTGACTGTTAGTGTAGAACTAAATTACACAGAGACCGATGAGCAGGCATTGGGCGTAGTATATACTCTTAGATACTGACAGAATTTTGTTCTTGGTCTACAGTTGACACTTATTACAGACCATAAGGCTTTATCTTCCTTATTATCGTGTCGATTATTGAATTCTCGTTTAAGTCGGTGGGTGCTGTGCCTGCAAGAGTACCATTTTGAAGTTAGATATTGCAAGAATAGCGAAAACGTGATATCAAACGTACTGCCACCATTCCCGGTTGCGGCAGGGAAACGGTTAGTGGAGGTACCAATGTCATCTAAAATTGAGTGGAGTCAGTCTCACTTGGTACAAAAAGATTATCTAATTACAGAATGAGGATATTTGTTCGTAGGCAATGAGAAAGGTTACTTCGGTATATCGCTTGGTTCGAAATACATCACAGTATTTCCTATAGTTGTTGTAGTCCTGAGAGACCGGAATTTCGTTTAGTAGTCCCCTGAAAAGTGCTAGTTCCCTTAATTAAGGATGAACTTGGAGTCAATGGACATTTTGGAGCGGATAAATTTAGGGTGTTTCTAAAACAATATTACTTTCGGGGGAAAATGAAGACCATGATCCGTAAAGTAGTGGGGGATTGCGAACTTAGTCAGAAATATAAAATCGTGACGTATTTGAGCGGAGAATTATGTTCCATTTTTCTCGAAAGACCTTTCGATATTGCTCGTTTGGATCTGAACGGAGCATTGCTTGTATCACGGGGAGATGTTAGTCAGTTTTTAGTGATTTTCGATATTTTTAGAAAGTTTTTTCCATTAAAACGACGTATTAAAATCTATTTTAAGATGCCTAATTAGAAATTGTTTTATGTTAATTGGAAAACCTACGAGGATTTTATCTGATAAGGGGATTCGATTTAGAAGTAATCAATGAATTCCTGGTTTCAACAGTTTTTACATCCGTTTATTTTCAGCAAATTAATTCTACTTAACGCATAAATCACGAGATAGGTAGGATAATGAGAGCCTATCGTTTCAAAAAACACATTAAATGAGCATTTTTTTCTAGAAACGTCTGTTAGATCGTCCGGTGAGAGAGCACAATTAAAGTGATGACTATGTAATTCTTGCAAAAAAAATATTAAGTAATGCTTAACGTGGTCGGCTTCAGCAGTATAGGATACAACCTATTGGGAGATTGTGATTAGGGGATAAGGTACGGGTCAGGACATCCTCAGTCATCAATCGAGGATAAAATTGTCAAAAATGTTTTCTTGTTATACCGAGGGCCTTGTGAGTTTCACCAGGTTGGTTGTTGCAATTCGGCATGACCTACTCAGGACATGTTCCTAGCTGTTATCTGGATTGAGGGAAAGGGATGTCGCAGAAGTCGTGTTTTCAAGTTTTCCGTGCTCAGCCTTAACATTTCGTTTATGGGCAAATGTGATGACTTGTAAGGCTTTAAGCATGCCTTTAACGGATATATCCTTGCCGTATGCTAGGCTCGGGAGAAGTACGGATTTCAATAAGTTGTTTTTCTCCTCCAAGCGCAGTTTACACCATGGTCGGAAAACCTGATATAATTTCCGTATTGTACTCCTAGTAAGAGCAGATCATCTGGTTGTGTGAGCCTTCCATGTTAGATTTTGATCTAAAACTAGGCCAAGATAGGTTGCTTTGTTTTAATTGGAACTTTATGTTTGTTAAAAGTTAGTTTCCTTCATTTTCCAGGTTTATTAGAGGAACGCACGATTTCAGTTTTTTCATTGTTCAGTGATATCTTACACCGATTTGCAAAAAGATTTGTTTGTTTGGGGCACTGTCTCATAGTCGTTTTGGCTACCACTTCGGCTCTGCTTGCCGCTACAGTTGCCGTATCGTCGGAAAATTGCGGTAGCTCGGCGTTTTTGAACTGTTTTGATTTAGGTATGTCGTTAACGAAAAGTCTGTATGGCACCAATGAGAGTGTCGAACCTTGTGGTTAGTCCTGAGCAGTTCGTCGTTTAGAAGATAGTGTTTTCCCTATCTCAATTTGGAAAGAGCTGTTCGCCAAAAGGGATAGTGTAATTTTCGTTATGGGGAAAGGTATGTTAAGGTGGTATATTTTGTAAATTAAGACGTGTCCCCACACCTTATCATATGATTTCATCATATTGAGAAAGGTGGCTAGAATTTTGTGGGTTTAGCCCATGCAACCATGGTTTCTAAATTGGTAGCTTGTTGAACCGCAGAGAGCTTTTCCCTAAAGCCGAATTGATTGCTTGGTATCAGGTTCTCGTTTTCTGGTAGGTTTTGCAGCCTTTTGTTGATTATGTCTTCCAGTATCTTAGATAGTACAGTGAGCAAGCTAATTGATCTTCTGTTTTTTGGAATAGCGGGGTCCTTGTCCCTTTTTGGGATCGTGAATATAATGGCTGTTTTCCAGTGCAGCGGAAAATAACCCAATGCAAAGGACCTGTTAGGCCTGTTAGTTAGCTCTTCTTTTGGGTTTTATATTAGAATTTTTATTGCTCTAACTGGGATTTTGTCTTTCGGAACTTCATTGTCTTTATAATTTCCGATACCTCTACCGTTGTCAACGGCTCTTCTATGGTCAAGTTCGCGACTATTAAGACAAAAAGATTAATTTTGTCGATAAGTCTTTTGTTTGCCGGTAGAATGTTCGAGTATTGCTCCTCAAAACAACCTGCTAGGGCTTCCGCCCGATCAGAGTCACTGAATTCTAGATTGTTATTATGCAATATAGGTTATAACCTTTACACAAAATGTTGTTAACGTTAACTAATTGCGAAGTAAATTTAAAAGCTAAATGAAAATGTGTAAAGTTTCACCTTCGTTCGTTAAATAGAAGTCACTTCGAAGGCTTTCCGGAAGCTCAATTTTCCTCCAGGGTGGCGAGTGCAAAGAAATAAGGTATGGCAGCAGCTTACGATTTGTGGGCGCTTTAGATCTTCAATAATTATTTATAAGTAATTAATAGGGTAAGGTGCTTCCAAGAACACAATAAATAGTTGCTTTTAAAGGAAATAAAGCTAAGCTATTTGTAGTTGTATCAACAATAATAACATCAAGTAACAAATAATGATTTAATAATCACAACAGAAAAATACAGTAGTTGACAGCAAGTGAAAGGTCAAGTATAATTAAAATGAATGTGAAATACTGTAATTAACATTAAATATAATTTTAATCACAAGAATATGTGATCAGAGTGAGTGTTACCCAGCAGCAACCACCAAGGCTCCAAATGTGATGCCCTTGATAGGTAGCGTAATTAAACCTGGTCCACTAGGTGAAGCGTACCTGACGATTGTAGATACAGTAGGTTTCGAGGTCGGTTGTAAGATAAATGGAGCAGTATTCGGTAACAACTAAGATTAGACAAACATCAATCTGATTGAGGCTATAACTGAGGTATCCCTGATCTAATCACTGTGTTAAACTGCCTTTCAGGTGAAGCCTACAAAGACGCGCTGAATAAGAAATGGGGATTTTAAATTATAGTAATTGTGCAACAAAACAAGAATCTAGCATCAAATGGGAACAGTAAATAATATTGATAATAGATTTTAAATTTCCAGGTCGAAAGTTAACTTTGTATAAAAAAATAAATAACCAATTTGTAAATTTACTATTTCGATTTAGAAACCAAGTAAATGTATCCTTATGACGTTTGCTGTGCAAACATGAAACTGATACAGTTGGTAGTATGGGAAATAACGGATAATGTGTGACCAAGTTTAGTGTTTATAAGATCGTAGTAACTTTCATAACGAAGTAATATGAATTGTGTCTTGCTAATTCTACCACCAAATATATATGACCATGTCTTCTCAATATAAATCATAAAATATAATCTAACAACAAAATAGGTGCAGAATAATTATACGATCATGAACAATATCAGGTCATCATGACTTCGTCGATAAAGGCAATGTTAAACAAATGCTAAATAAAAATTGAACTTACCTAAACGTGGCACAAATTGGTTAGAAGGTATTTAATAAAAAATACCACTCTTAGTTCTATGAGCTTCAATGCCTGACTTTTCAGCACCCTCCCGTAATTAAAGAAATCTTACTGACATCTGAATCTAGATTAAATTAAATTTTGCCCAAAAGTAGGCCAAAAGAAACAATAAAGATGTCAGCCTTCTTACAAAATATAATTTTTAATGTAACAATGAGTTGTTAATATTTCATTTTAACAAACTAGATGCAAAAGTTAGTATTTTGTAGAAATCACATTTAATAGATATTTTAAAAAGAGAGCCTGTAACTCCCTCGTTGAGGGTTGAGTCGAATCTACCTGTTCAATTCCCCCCTCCTTCCTATAGTATTTATATCAATTTACTTATTTAAAAATCAAAACTAACAAATTAATGTTTTCGTTCTCCGTGATTATTAAACTGTTTCAATAAACAAACAAATATATACTACACACCATAAATTTTTGGATTATTAAATTAAACAAAATGAAATAGGAATTAAATTAAAAATACAGGATATTACAATAATATTAATTATGTAACAACCGTTACAAGGTGTATTGGCCTATTTCTTCCTTTTTAAGACTTAGAGCGGTCACCATAATTTAGTGTTATCATTTCTCCCTGCGTCCGTCCTGAGTAGTGTTGTCCCACTCCTACCTTCTTTTTTTCTCCAACATATTGTCCACCTCTTTTTGTAATTTGAGATATCGTGCCCAGGCTTTCTTAGCTTTGCTTTTGTTGGTAGTCCAAGCTTCTTTGGTAACGTCTAAGCCTCCTCGATTCGAAAAGGAACCGTTAGTCGGGGCTTGGCTATTTGTTAGTGGATTTTGCTGATCAATAAACCGTTGCTTCCATATCTACCTTAGTCTCAAATTTCCCCTTCAGTTCATATCCTGATATCAAATATGACTACTTTTGCCAATCGGTTTTGACTGAGGCGGCTTTAGGGGAGGTCGTTGACCACCTAATTCCAGGAGACAGTTCGTGTATGGTGTCCATATGGGTAAATTTACTAATATTTACGACGCCGAAGAAATCGATGACGTCACTTCTTCCTCCAGGCGGAATGTTGGTTTCATGTTGAGGCGCAGCCACTCTTGAATTTGAATTTGACATGGTCCAGGACGCAAGGTTACGGTCACTAAAGTTAATTCTTCTGCTGCTCCACAACGCGTGCTTTGCGTTGAAGTTTGTTCTAGCTATTGCGCATTCTTGGAGATGACGTTTCTTGGCCTATTATAAATGGATGTTAGTGTTATTGGTTTTTCACCCAGGAAGGCTTGAACCACGACTAATTCTCTAGTCACATTTATATGTGGTAGCAGGATTTGGGTTATACTTGATCTTAGTAGGATAACTACGCCCACTCCGGAACTACATACTCTATCCTTTCGATGTACCTCGAAACCGGGGACCCTAAGTCTGTCGCCTTACTTAACATGCGTTTCACACAGAAATGCTGCCGTTATGTCGTAGTTTTTGAGAAAAGTTTCCAGTTCTAATGTTTATTCCGTTAGCATTCCACGCAATAATTTTAAGTGGCTTCAAGTTGTTCGCGATAAACGAAATCGTTACACATATGTAGATATCTCACGTTGTTTAAACCTTTTGTTAGACATTTAGAATTGTAGCAGCTTCTACTACGTTGGGTTAACACTACGACGAACTTCTTAGACGCATATTTTGACAATTTATATGGTTCTACTGGAATATCGATTAATGGAAAATTTCTGACTATTCTATTACGTACCTGCCAAAGAAATTCATAATGGCTAGTTGACTCTGCTTCACTTATTATGTTTCATATTTGTTTGCATGCATCACACTGTTTCGGTGAAAAGCATTATTAACACCTAATATTAGAGAATAGGAAGGTTATAATTAAAACGTACCTAAATTTAAGTTAATGCAAAAGCCAATGTGTGTCTGGTAATTGAATTAATTTCTACTTTATATCAAAATCAAAACCTAGTTATTGCTGTTCTATTGATCCTATAATTGTTCCTATTATTTTATTATAAAAAAAATATATTTTTGCATTCAGGTAAATTAGGAAAATATGAATTTGTTAGATAATGGGTAACGAATTATTAAGATCAATTACTCATTCTTTTATAACAAAGGCCTTTTATTTTAAATTTTACTGTACAATATTAATTCATTTACGATTGGGGAATGTACAGCATTCTGGTTTTATAACATGAAATACTAAAGGTCATTTAAAATAAATTGCAGCATTGGACATTGCCAACGCCCTTGTCACATTAATATCTTAGGAGGATTAATAGAGAAGGACCAACTAGATATAAGCATAAGAAGGTACGAGCCCCTATTCTTTGTTGAATGTAAATGACAGATGCAGATGCTCCACCAAATGAACTTAATCTTAGAAACGAATCAAATGCTTTCTCTAGCGTTGCCTCTATAATTGGTATAACGTCTGAAAAATACGACAATGGAAATTGTGAAGTAACTAACACATCCAGTTTTATTCTTGATTGTCTGTTGAATAATAGAGTTGAATTTTAGCAAACACGGTTATAAATCATGTAGATATAAGTGTATTTGTAAATAACGAATTCAGTAATCAAAGTCATTTAGTAAGAATGTTGCACAAATAAATGGAAATATTTAAGAAATTTAAGTTTCAAAAACAGCTACGACCTTTTATTCAAATCTACCATATTTAACTTTATAGAAATTGCTACTATTTAACTTTGTAACTTATAAATACCAAATAAATTTAAGGCATTACGCGTATATTTAAAAATATGTATTTTTGTGCATTATAATTTATTTTATATATAACACATTGTATCTAGAAGATATGCTTTACTTAATTGGAAGAAATATAGCTTTATTGAATATTCTTAAACTCATTGTGTATTAACTTCTTAATTCTATGGCTAAAGCTATTGTAAATTAATAGCTACAGCAGGTAATAAAGATAAATCTATTCTAACATTTACGGCTTAATGTTATTATAAAGCTTTTTACTATACAACGGCTTTAAATTATATAAAACTTAAAACAAAATTTACACATGAAAACGATTACTATTTAAATATTTTTATACTGTAGCTAAATCTTTGGTGTTATACCATAGTTTAAATTATAGAAATGTTATAAAAGAACGTATGGACAAGATTTCTATTCATATCAATTCTAGGAAGAAGCAATCGGGATTTCTTCACCTAACTTACCTCAAGTAATCCAAGCAGCAGCTCGCAGGATACATACTGCAGTGTATTAAATACCACATACTTATAGAGTACCATACTAGCGACTATACGTTACATCGGAATCTTTAACACTACAAGCACCACGATATACGCATACCTAGTAGCACCAGGGCGGTCACATTGGCCGCTCTTAGAATTTTTCATTTAAAATGTAATTTTATTGTTTTATTTTTTTTCTAAAGCACTCTGTAAAGGGTTAGTGATAAAAAACACAATTTTGCTGCAAATTAAATTTATATAAACAATTTTATTTAATTGCTAACAGCACAATTAAGACAAGAGTAAAATTTTTCTATTTGATTTGTACATAAGCCGCAAACGAACTTTTTACATGTATAACATGTGTCTTTTGTTTTATTTTTGTTACATTTTGCAATTTGGCACTGTCTACGTTTAGAATTTGAGGATGGAGTAGTAGATCCCTTGGATTTGTGACCGTTGGTGTTGACCGCCGTCTTGTAACATGCTGTTGCCGCAGTTCTACTGCTAGTTGCAACATGAAATTTTGTCGCCATATCCAGTATGTTAAAAAAACCTGTAATGGCCATCTTCTGGAAGCCGATTTTGTTGAATATTGCCTGGCCATCTGATCACGAATATCCACTCCGTATTTGGTATTGTTGTAATATGTAATGGTTTCTGGTTTCTGTTTTTATTTGTTTCATTATTGATGCTGTTTGTATGTAGAGAACTAAGTAGCAGAACGTTTTTCTTTTGTTTTTCCTGATAGATCGTTAGGAGCACGCCATCGCGTTTATAAATTTTTGATACATAAAGCTCCATGTTCTCGTTTTTCATGGAAGTTGGAATCTTCGTTCTTGAAAGGTTCATTGTTCCAACAATAGTAGCAGCTTTTCTTCTTAGTTGTTTGGCTAGTTTTATGGATGTGAAAAATTATCAATTGTAACATTCCTCCCTTTATTCAGAAAAGGTTGCATCAAACGACAAACCACGTATTCCCCTAAGAGTTGATTAGGTGGTCGTTACTCGCTTTTCCCTGAATATGGAAACCCTTTCAACAAATATTTGTACTGAATATCAGCTGCAAGCCAGAATTTTATGCGTGCGTGCGTGCGTGCGTGCGTGCGTGCGTGCGTGCGTGCGTGCGTGCGTACGTGCGTGCATGTGTGTGTGTAATAACGTAGATATTCAAAATAAATGCTTTAATTTCTGATATTCTTTATATAATTACCTTTTTTCAGGCATATGTTCTCCCCTGGAAGTTAGAAATTGTATACAACTAACTAAACCGTTAAATGAATGCTCGTACCTGTAAAACCACCCTAGAAAGTTAAAATTTACGTTTGCTTCATGTAATATCGCTCCATTTTGTTGGAATACCATTTTTCTAGTGAACTGTGTACAAATGGAAGTTATCTATTTTACTATTTAAATGTAGAACAAAATGATGGCATGGATCGAATTGTTGGTAATATCAAACGTTGTTATAGCAGAATTACTATTTGAAGTATAAAAAAGCTTCATGCCCATATGTACAACCAAGGAAGAAGTACAAAGAGTATCAATTTATATAACAAAAAATGTTATTGAAAAAGTGATACAGTTTAAAGGGTATAGCTATAGTGAAAGCCTTAGTCGGTATACGGTAAATTCCTTTCTTGAGATAGCAGAAAGGTAAAAATGAATAGCGCTTGCTTTTTATTATAATTTCATTAAATTTCATTACGTTTATTGCATCGCCTCACTAGCATTTCTATAACGGAAAAATTAGTCTTCTACTTTGGTGCCAAGGTGAGTGTCAACGTATATTTGCATGTCTTCATCAGTCCTAAATATTCTCAACTGCAATTTCGCAAACACGAGAGACGTGTTTTTCTATTCTCGGTGGCGATTAAAAAATTAAGAAAATAAGGTGACAGCTGTAAGCGAGTTTTCATTCTACTGGATTACGAATATATAAAATTTGTAATAACTCGTTGTGGGATTACTGAGATGTGGCATTAAAACACGGATATGTCGTACATGATAGCAATCGGTCGTGTATGAGTGATTTTTGAAGTTTCCGGGGTTAGTGCAAGGTTTCCGCAAGAGTAAGTGTGGCGAAATCTCAGTCCTGAGGAGCCAAATAGGGGGTCGTCTCTGGGGAAATGTCTGCCTTTTTCCACCGGATTCGCAGCTTCGTCGGACGTATGAGTCCACTTGCGAGCACAGGTACGTGTAATAGCTACGCCCGACTATTCTGTTGCTTTTGGGTACGCGAGTAGCTCTGTGACGTGTCGACCAAAAGAAAGGTATTTATTATTACATTCTTTGCTTCAATATTGGTTTCCTGTAAGGGAGTATGTGGTATGTTAACGTATATAGGCGGGAACCCGGTGCAATTTATAGTCCCAGCCGCCGAATATTGTAGATCTCACCTTTAACTATTCCTGTTTTTAGGGGAGCCTGTCAGTACATAATTTCTATCCGAACCATGGACGCATACCTGTATTTACTGTGAATAGAATATTTAGACAGTAAGTTCATTTTATAGTAGATTGCTTAGTCTTCGCCGTAACTCTTGACACACTGTGTGTCCTGTAGTTGTTTTCTTGTGTATACTGAATACACCATTTCTTTAGATATAGATAAATAGCTATTCCCCAATTGGACTTTCATTTTAAACTTAGAATAAGTTAACTGTGGTTATTTTCTATTTCAGGAGATATGTGTTAGTCAAGGTCCCCCCCCC
>JAHWXV010824712.1:0-17905 GCA_024586415.1 Phrixothrix hirtus
TTATATATATATATATATATATATATATATATATATATATATATATATATATACAAGAAATATATATATATATATATATATTTCTTTTTTTATTAACAATCTTTATATTATACTATGGCTTTCACTGAAGAAATGATTAATTTATATTAAAGGCTCATCTCGCATAAGGTAATGTGCGGATTTTTGATCAACAAACAATTGTTGGCCACTAGAGTCTTCCTACAGAACCGACCGTAGCAGCAACAGGAAATTTGCAGTACCAAGGAGCACAAAAAACAAACAAACCATAAGTTGTTATAAAATTATTACAAAAATTGTAAAATCATAATTTTAAATACATGTTTGAAATATCTAACTGCTACATTCAATTATCAGTTTTGGATTGTGATATGTACTATACTCATTGACATAGAAATTGCAACATCAAGAAGGAGTAGGAATTTCTTAATCAAAGTTGGTAGATCTGTTGGACTGACATTAAGTAATAATTAATTAGCTTTTGAGATCTAGTGGTAATGTGATAAAGTCACATTTAACAGTTGTTATAATTTTTTGCTAACTTTTTCGGTCTGTTTTTTGTACGATTTGTTGTTCTTTTTCGTTGTTAATTAACATTATTTTAGTTGTTGTTCTTTTATTAACATGTTTTGTTTGTTTGACCATGTCTAGAGTACGGCAACGAGGATATTGCCGCCAATTAAGCGAATTTGACAAATGTCGAATTATTGGTTTGCGCGAAGCTGATTTCTCATTTGGGGAAATTTCTAATCGTGTAAATCGAAATCGGTCTACTGAAATGCGAGTATATCGTGAATGGGTTGAAGATGGACAGAAACATCGTAAAAGAGGAAGCGGGGCTTCAAAAAGAACAAATGAGCGTCAAGATCGTTGCTTAAGACCCTGTCATTTAGAAAACGATTTTCCTCTACTCGGACAGTTGGTGACCAATATTTTGGTGAAGAAGGTCGCCTTGTAACCCTTGGAACAGTTATTCGCCGAATCGGAGGTTTTGGGTTCACATCATATAGTTCTCAACTTGTGCTTGCTTTGACTGCAGGAAATTGTCAGCAACGGTTACAATGGTGCAATGAACGATCTCATTGGAATCTTGAATAGCGTCGTGTTATCTTTAGTGATGAATCTAGATTTTGTTTAGGAATGCACGACGGTCGTATGAGAGTCAGAAGTAGGCGGGGTGAACGACGGAATCTTTGACCGTTGAGAGGCTCGTACACCGTACTGTGGGTGTTACGTTTGGGGTGCGATTACTTATGGCAGCAGGTCTCTCTTGGTGTTTATTCGAGGCAACATGACACATCACAACGGTATATTATAGAGGTGATTGGAACACATCTTCTTCCATACTTACAAGAGCTCGAAGATCCATTATTCCAGCAAGATAATGCACGTCCACATATAGCAATGTTTTCTAAGAACTTCTTTGAGGAGACCCAGATTCAACTTTTGCCCTGGTTTCCAAGATCTCCAGATCGTTCTCCCGTTGAAGATGTATGGGATATAATGGGTAAAAGGTTGCGAAATTTGCAGCGCTTTTCTTTGACTTTGACTTTGAAGGCTTTGAGATATGAGGTGCAACTTGCATGGGAGACAATATCCAAAGACGAAATAAACCACCTTATACAATCAATGGCTCGATGTGTAAATGAATGTGTAAATCAAAGATGCCGCACCACACATTATTAACAATTATTATAAAATTTTGTTTAACTAATAAAGATTTTGCTCCCAAATTTTGATTATTACTGTAACATAGGTTAATATTCCTACCAAATTGCATCCGAAAATTCCAACCCTTTCTTGGAGTTGCAATTTCTATGTCACTGAGTATATTAGTATTATAATTATGATCATCCAATAAAGATTTGAACAGGTTTTCTTTAATATGAACACGTAAGATATTTTTCTTTGTAGCGCTACTATAATTGCACACTTGTACAGTTTTTAGTCACAATGAAAAGCAGTTGAAATTTCAAATCAGGTGTTTTAATGCCACTAAAATTACACACAACAACAATGCAACAAGTTTTCTGTAGTGTGAATGTACAAATAATTTTCCAAATTAGCTATTCTACGTTATCACAATTGTTTGAATGTATTTTCTGCTGTATGATTTTTCAAATCTTTGTAGTACTATTATAATCACAACATTTCTCCTGTATAAATGGGTTTTATTACATAAGTCACAAGCAATTGAAATTGGTTTCTAGAATATGATGTTAACAACGTAACATGTTTCTCTGCTAGTACTAAATTAATTAAATAAATGTAAAATAAAATTAAACTTACTGTTTTCGTACATCTGATAAATGGTATATTATACAAATTTATAAAAATTAAGGTAAATTTCATAAATAAGTTTACCAATAAATAGCGGAAATGCATATTTTAATATTTCAAGTACTATATATAAAATCAAAGACAAGTAGCAACATTGAATGACTTTGATGCTTCTGTATTTAAAAACTGCACTGTACATCTTAATAAATAGGCTAGCAGAGAGCTTTTATACGTGTCAATAAGTAGGGTGTAAGTCAAACTCAGCACATCGGTAAATTGATTTGCAGGTGGATTTTGTGTTTAGTTTTGGTTATTGAATGGAACAGTAAAATACATGGAAACTACTCTTTAAATTTAAAGTTAACCAAACAAATAATAAAACAGAAGTCTGTCTACAATATTCTACTGGGTGATAGTATTTGTTTGCTTTTTTGTCAGGTCTGCAATAAAAAACTAAATTATGTTGACATAAGTATTATTTTGAAGTTTTAAAATTAAAATTAGTGGCGTTTTTTTTATACACATAATAAAATTGTAACTATCGACTTGTTTCTGACAAATTGTTTTAAAGCTAATATCACTTTTTATTAATTAATTTATTTAGATATAAAGTTTAGAAATCCATTGAAATAACAAAATATAAGGTGCATGATATGGATAAATTACAATTAACCATTAGTAAGCCCTTCGTTACCACGCTACTGCTGAATATGACAATAAACTTCAAACATTTTGCTGTCACATTAACGATCAATGGTGCCAATTACTCAAGAATACCAATATAGTTTAAAAGATTACAAACAAATATGATCATTAATTATATTAATTATTAATTAATGTGAAAATACTTAGAGCTTCAGAGGTGCCTGATCAATCGAACGATTGATAAATGCTTGATAAAATTGTAAAGGGTTGCGCTACATTAATTAATGTTTCGACTTTGTAAATATAAAATCCATCAACAGGTGCGTAAGCTAAAAGTTTTTACTGTTATGAACATAATATATTAAATAACAAAAAATTTTACCAGTACAGAAACCTAATTAAATTGAGGTTATGTTTAATTCCAGGCTGAAAAATTTTATTTTATACCTTGAGAAAACTTTGATATAATTTATAAATAAATGAAAACAATATGGCGAAAGTTGCAAAGTTAATTATTAATTCATATTGATTGAACGTATAAAAGCACTTACGCAATGTTTAATTCTCGTTCAGTAAGTCAAAAAACTTACACTATTAAATTAAAATCATGATGAATGATTTTAATAAGTAATTTTTAATTTAAATTTAAAACTTAGTCCTCCGTAAGGGTAAAGCACTGTTTAGTTAAATAATGTAAAAATTACTGAAGACGTGAGCTACTACATGTGTTCTTCAAAGTGTGGTTAATCAGTATAAATTATCACAAAACCGAAAAAAGGTAAATTATCAATATGATACCAGTAAAACAGTTATTTAAAATATACACTATGTTGTAAAAGTAATACTGAAATGGAAGTATAGGGAAATTGAGATTAAGTTATATATGAAGTAGATTGGTATTTTTTTTACTAAGAATGAAGGTTCTTGAATGATTTCGTTAATACATTTCATCAATAGTGTAATCTAATAGATCCAATATGTCGATGATGTCTTTTACATGTTTAGAGGCAAGGATTTAGAATTTAATAATTTCTTAAGTTACATTAACAGCTGGCATGAGGGCATAGAATTTACGTTTGAAAAAACTGTTAATAAAGCTATACCATTTCTTGATCTAAATATCACTCTTTCAAATAATAATTTAACTTATAGGATTTATCGTAGACCTACTCATACAGACAATGTTCTTAAACTTTTCATTCACAACTTCGTATAATAGAAAGTACCTGCTTTTCATAGCCCCATTTACAGAGCTGTCAACACCACTCTCTTAATGAGGATGAGTTCAGTATCATTCTACAAATGGCACATAATAATCAAATACCTCTTTAGTAAAAAAACCTCATCAAAAATAATTTAAACTTAACACCACTGTAATTCCTATTAAAGATAAACTTGAATCGAATTTTTGTATACCTTTCATACTATGGTAGACCCTTAGTTATCATCGCGTATGCTCTTAGAAGTTTTAATATTAACGTTGCTTTCTCCGTTCCTTTAAACACCCACAAGCTACTCTCTACAAATAAGGATCCCATAGAAAATTATAATATAAATAATGTAATAAATACTACATATTCATTACAAGATTAACCGAACACCGTCGCTGTATCAAAAATAACAATCAGGGTACGAATACATAAGGCGGGCAGAACATATTATTTTTACCAACCATAATTTTAATTATAAGAAGGACTATGAAATTCTGCACACTACTCATAACCAGTACACATTTTATATGAAAATTATTATACCCGCAAACATTATTTACTTTATGGTGAGTGTATTAACGAAAACATTCTAGAACCTTCATTCTTGATAAAAAAATACCAATGTACTTCATTTGTAGGTAAATACATTAGCTTAATTTTCAAACACCCTACTTCCATTTCACTATTACTTTTACAACAAAATGTAGTCGTATATATTAAATAACTGTTTTACCGTCGTCTTAATAATTCTTCTTTTTTTGGTTCTGTGATAATTCATACCGATTAACCGTACATTGATAGTAGTTTACGTCTTTAATGATTTTTACATGTTTTAATTAAAAAGTGATTTACCTTACTGAGGACCTACTTCTAAATTAAAAGTTAAAATGACTTACTAAATCCATTCATCGTGATTTTGATTTAATAATTTTTAAGTTTTTGGACTTAACTGGATGCGAATTACACATTGCATAGTGTTTTTATATTTTTATTCAATATGAATTAACAACTAATTTTGCAGATTTCGCCATCTTGCTTTTATTTTATTATAAATTATATTAAATCTTCCTTAAGTTATAAAAATGATAATTTTTTCTGCCTGGAAATTTGTCGATTAATTAAACATAACCTCAATTTAATCATGTTTTTGCTCTGATAAGATTTTTTACTATTTTTTTGGCATATCTGCATCATAATCATTATTCACACGCCTTATCAGCATGCATAAAATGGTCTTCAAAATACGCCGTGCTTTAAAAATATTTGTTTACCCATTGCTAACGACATGCTCTTTTTGTGAAAATATCGGGCAGCCTGTCTGTTTTAAATGAAAAGTGACTTTGATTTGATTTTAGTGTTTAATTTTATTTCTCTTATTTCGCAAATAATTATGCAGGTATAATAAAAAATAGCATGTGATACACCTGTATAAGTGCTTTTAAAGCACTTGCAACCTTAAAGGCACTCCGCTACGCATCGTACCTTTAAACCCGTTGTACGTGCTTTAAAAGCTGGCTTATGCACGTGTATCATAATATATTATTTTATTAATATATTATGTCTATAATAGTAAAAACTTGTGTCTTATGCTCCTGTCGATGGCTTTTATGCTTACAAAGCCGAAAAATCAATTCATGTATGTAGTATAGTTACAACTTTATCAATGATTTGATTAAAGCTCTAAATACCTTCATATAAATTATTAAAATACCGTGGGAAAACTTCCGTTTTATTATTTGTTTATATAATAAACACACTCACTACAAGATAGAATGCATTCAATTCATTAAAGTTGACCATTTTATTTAAGGCGAAATCGTCTTAAATTGTATTAGACGAGTAATCCGTTTAAAATTATTGTAATCTTCCAAATAACAGCAAAACAAAGTTTTTCCTATTGTTTGTGGGATTACAATATTTTTAAACGAATTATTCACCTAATACAACTTAAGGTAATTCCGCCTTAAATAAAATGGTCGACCTTATGTGATGTGTATCAAGTAAAAATTTAGTTAAAAAATAAAAATTTACTAGCAACTGTTTTGTTTTTACATATAGCAACAAATGTAATTGTTTATATCTCAAGAAATACCAGCTAATTCAAGCCATCAGAGAATGTTCTCTCTATGTCAAACCCTTTCTTTTATATGGTATTCGTAGCTCCACTGCTTTCTAATCTAATATTTCACGTTGGAGTGGGAATGTAACATTGACTAATTTCGAAAATTAAGAAATTGTTTTTTGTACTAGGCATTATTTGATCTGATGAAAAATTTTACTTTTAACGATAGTTCCAGGTTTCTATCATTATTGATTAAGTTTTTACTATAATAAACGTAATAGCAAATTTTCTTTCTTATATATTTGAATTTATATTAATATTGGCATGGTTTGTTAACTAGAGTAATACTACAAATTAGTTTATATTTTTTAATTAATACAATTATGTTTGTAATTCTTCGAAATTTGAACTACCTGTCGTTTTAACATTGTTATCGCTAATTTTTTGAGAGTTCTGATATCAGAATGAAGCTTGCTTCCTCGGAATGATATAGTTTACAACGGCTATTTTATTAATGAATATAGTTGCGCAACAATTCCTTAATGTTCGACTATTTCATTCTTATTTAAGTTTTCTTAATTATTTACTTAGTTCATTTGATTTTACATTTTGGTAACAGTTTACATTATAAACATTTATATTTTTACTACATAGATGCATACATTGTTAAACTAATTGTAAAATATTTTGTTTTAGATTAAATAAAACGAAAAATTATTTATCGCTGAAAATGCACTTAACGTGGCCACACTTTTTTAATTCACACTTCACTAATTAATCACAAAAAAATCTGGAATTGACTTTGAAAATCGCGAGCGCGTTACAATGTGAGTTTCGTTTTCCCAATAATGTCATTTTGTCTAAAATTTCTCGCACTGAAAAATATGCGTTGTCACCTCCGAATGATATTATTATTAAAATTTTCAAATTAATTGTCTTTTACAAGGAACCATTGGCAAAACTTATGTCTTCTGTTTATGTTTTCAAGTTTCAAGTACTAGTTCTCATGATATTTAAACGATTTTAATTTATTATTTTTCTTAGTTTCTGACATACCAGAATCCCTTGCAATGGCTCTCCAAGACATTCTATGATTTGCTTCTACACTTCCCAGAATAGCGGTAGCATCTTGGTTAGCTATGTCTTCGTGGTAGAAATGAATCAAGGTTTTACTGAAAACAATAAATATATTAAAAAGTGTCTATAAAATGTTAAATTATGTATAACTGAAGAATGAAATAAGATATAAAACAGATAAATCGGCCATTTTTCATTTTCTATTTACGAGGCCGATCTGATAATTAGCAGGTTTCCAAGAAATGGCGTCATCTATCACCGATTGTCTAGCATTTCTGTCAAGCACAATCTGTTAGTAGGCTGCATGTAAATTTTTAGCGTTATATGTCAGTTAGTTTATGCTTGACAGCCATAAAAAGCGAACAATTTGTGATTGTGTTAAAATAATGGATAAAAACGAATTTCGCGCATTAATTAAACATTATTTTTTGCGTGGAAAAACCGCGAAAGAAACAAAGGGAAAGCTTGATAAATGTTATGGCGCATCTGCTCCAGCGAATTCAACTGCGATTTATTGGTTTACAGAATTTAAACATTGTCGTACAAGCACAATTGAAGAAAATCGTTCAGGTTAACAATCGAAATGACCACCAAAGAAATGATCGATAAAATCCATATCTCGTTGGAAGATCTACGAGTAAAAGTGCGTGAGATAGCTGACATCGTAAACATCTCAAAAAAGCGTGTGGGTAACATTTTGCATGAACATTTACATATGAAAAAACTGTCAGCAAGATGGGTGTCGCGTTTGTTGACAATCGAAGAAAAACGTAATCGTGTGGTCATTTCAAAGGAATGTTTGACGATGTTTCAACGTAATGCAGATGCAGTTTTGCGTAGATTCATAACAGTAGATGAAACATGGGTCCACACTTGAAACAAAACAATCAAAACAATGGGCTGAAGCTGGTTCAAGTGCACCGAATAAAGCAAAAGTGGTTGAATCAGCTGGAAAGGTTTCAGCGACTATTGTTTGGGATACACAAGGTGTAATACTCATCGATTATCTTAAAACGCAAAAAATAATTACAGGAGATTATTATGTGGCATTACTGGACCCATTGAACGTTGAAATAAGAAAACCCACCACATTTGGCAAAAATGAAAATGCTTTTTCAACATGACAACGCACCAGTTCACACATCATGGAAAACTCAAGAGAAATTGGATGAACTACGTTACGAATTGCTTCCGGATCCACCAGATTCTCCTGATCTAGCTCCCTGTGACTACTTCCTGTTCCCAAACCTGAAAAAATGACTTGGTGGAAGGTGATTCAAATCAAATGAGGAAGTTGAATAGGAAACGAATGCGTATTTTCAAGGACTTGATAAATTGCACTACAGGATGGCCTAATAAAATTGAAAAAACGTTGGACTAAATGTATTGAGTTAAAAGGAGACTATATCGAGAAATAAAATGAAATTTTGAAAAAAAATTCGTGTTCTCATGTTCAAACCGGTCATTTATTAGACCTCCCTCGTATGACAAAAGCCAAACACTATAACTATTTGCTATTAGTGGTAATATCCTAAACATGAAAAAGAATATGATAAATGCTTTACTCATTTTCGTCCATCTTCCTGAATAATAGAGATATCCAATTAATTTCATCGAAGTTGGACCATGTTCTATACAGTGAATTCCTTACGCAACATTGTGGAATCCTTAATCCCAGAATTAACATTTATTCTATATTTGTAAATTAGATAAATTACGCAATGTCATGGTTTGCTATTTTATTTGCATTTTATAAGTTAATATCAGCGTATACACAAAAAATTTCTTCCCAAAGAACTACAAAACTGATATTAATTTAAATATAGTCAATAGCTTTCATATCCTTTTCCTGTAAAGTAAGTTACTATCAGCGTATACATATTTAATTAATTGATTTTAAAATAAAATATAATAATTTTTAATTATTACAGCTGTCATTGCAATATCCGTTACAATAATTTTATAGAAAGTGCTACAGTTTAAATTTGTTTGGCAAGAGTTTTGAAATAGCAAGGATCTTCAATATTAAAAACGTTTTAAATATTATTCATACTGCCATAGCTTCTTTTTAATAAAATATTACGTATCAAAATCCAAAAGTCTCATTGTTCTTGTAATATGGATAATTGAGACCAAAGATACTTACCGGCCAAGGCGCATACAATATTTCTTCGACTACTTGCAAAAATATCGAAAGATTAGTAGAATTAATTAAATATTATTCCACAGTGGATACTAATTGTTATGGGTATGTAAACAAAATACGTCGAAAATTGTCGCTCTTGCTAGCCTAGCGGCTGGCATATTTAACTTTAAGCCCAAGAGATACGGGTTCGAACCCATCCAAGATCGATAATTTTTTAGTGCAGGAAATATTTAAAATTACACTTTCTTCTTACATTAATCATTTCTTCTGAGGTTTTGGAATCCATCCAAGTTTGGTTAAATTCTAATAGCCCTTATTATTGACAAAGAAAATAATATTTTATTAGTATTCTAGAAATAATAAATTTGTGGGCTATTGGAACCGTGGCAACTAGATTCGTTCATATATTATTTTTAAATAATGAAAGTTTCTGAAATAATAATTATTATTCTTTATTTATTATACCGGTATCCTAAATGCTAATGTTTGTATATGAATTAGTAGCGCTGAAAGCTTACAGCATGTATTTTGTAAAAACTTGCCCACAACAATAGCATATTTACATATCAGAGTTGTTAATCATGTCAAACATAATACAGTTTAATATGTTAGAAGTACACGCTAGCACGACTTTGTTTGCAAACCATATGAATATATTAGAAACAGGAGAAGTACTTTTCCATCAGATATACATAAAATTATCCCTTGTTCTTAGTAAAGTCTATTCAGAGCACTTTTCAAACTCAATTTACATTATTTTAAATTTCACTAGTAGATATATGTATGTATATAAACTGATTTTCGTAAGATTTCGATCTTATTGTCCTTAAATGTTTGAAATTAATAATGTAACTTAATTTATACACAATGTTATTTTAGCTTTATATTTGAAGATGCAAATTTTCAATCTTGAGTTCCATCTCGGTTATACATTTTAGAAAAATATTTGGAATAAAAATGGTTCAGAATTTAATTCTACTCATAATGAGTTTAAAACGTTTGTTTATTTAAAAATACTAAACAGCACTTCACACATTTTATATTTATTATATTATGTGCGGTCCTAAAGAAGACAATTTCTAAAGCCATATTAGCACCTGACAACAAAATTATAATTTGAATTAAATATTCAAATAAATTGCCTTAGTTTTTTAAACTGTATTCGAATCTGATATAAGCATTTCTATTAACTTTCATTAATGGATAAGGATGAAAGCTTCTGCATACTTTCGTATGTAATTTTTAGATGCCATTCATGGGACCTGCGATTTTAGTTACTTATCTGAAAAGAATTTTTATTTTTATCCAGCATTACTGGGCGTGAATGTGCATCCAGCGGGTTCAACTACAAATATACCAACAAAAATATTATGTTATAACAATCAACCAACACCCAGGCCCGCATTTTAAAATAATGCGAAAATAGTTTTAGTGACTAATTTTGGTCGTCGTGAATCTTGAAAGTTTAAAGCATTATACAAGGTGTTATGTTAAATATTGTTGATTTGCCTTTAATATAGAGAATAAAGTAAATCCTTAACGGAAATTAATTTTAGTAAAACTTTACCTAGAAGATAACATTTTTAGTCATTTATGTAAATATATAAGTTGTAGCTTCAAGCAAACCACTTTTGACAAGGGAACACATTTCCACTAGCCCATACAATTTTAAAATTAAATATAGAAATATCTATTAGTAATCACAAAACGCTGTCCCAACAAAATAAATTCACATAAATGTTGTAAAAAGATTAAAACGCCAAGGTGGGAGTTTAACCGAACATTTTGAGAAGGTGAGGACTAAGTGAGAAAGACATGGTTTAAAAGTACGTCTTCAATTAGTAAATGAATATACAAAAAATGTATAAAAGGGCAAACTGGGAAGTACTCAGCGTCTTCTTTGTTGTGCTACTCATGATGAAAATACCGTTTAAATAACTTATAAGTTAGTGTATGTGTACAAGAACCACGTTTGCTTCGAAGATCTTCGACAAAGTATCTTCATTGTAAATTGTCTGAAGATAATTTCCTTCCAAAGCACAAGTTACTCTAGAGGTACCAACTAAAAACGAATTTCTTAATATAGAAGAAATCGTACGCCATGTATAAATATAAATATATAGTGCAATTAAAATTATTTAAACAATTTAAATGTTAGTTGTCTGTGAATAAAATTGCTTTTACAACTAATTATTCATAATTATTTTCAAAAATTTTGTGGTAGCGGGTTCTATGATTTAAATAAAGGATTATCTCGTACCTGTTATAACTCAAAATTTAACGTTCACACAAAGGAGGTGCCTTTGAAAACAGCTGGTGTGGATTGACCTAAATTGTTATAAAACTTTCTACTAGATTAAGAATTGGTTTATTTTTTATTCTTATTTAATATATCAATTATTGAAAATAAATATGTTTATTGATTTTACTAAAGATAATCAAATGTATTCTAAGGGATTAGATAAACCTTATATCTCTGAGGCCATTACTTTTGAATTTTTGAGTGACAAGTGTAAATCGTGTGTTATTATACTAAAAGTAAATTTTAATTTACAGCGTCCGCTCGACTGAGTATTATTAATTTGCTCTTTTTAAACAGTTGCTGGCAACAATATCCAGCATTAAATTTTCTTACTAATTGTGATACTTCATCTAAGATTTATATAGTGCTGAAACATTGTTTTGTAAATAGTTTTGTAACCAAACAAAATCGTTAGTAGATTATTTAAATTGTATTAATTTTTTACTCAGGTTTTTTTTATTACATAAAACTGCCATTGATACATATTTTGTCGGCAGCTAGAAATTAATAAATTTTGTCTAAATATGAAAGAGAATCGTAAAAGCTTTTGTTTTCATATCCTATTGATGCTATAAAAGTGGTCTGTTAGGATACAAAGGATCAAGAGATTTATGAATTGAGGAAAAACTCGTTTTAAAAAAGTTTGGTGTTATTTATCAGATTCAAAGTTATGAAAGTAATTGAGTTATTACAAACTTTAAGAATAATTTTTAATAATAGTGTAACTTGAATTATACGTTAAAAATATATTTTTATGGTTTTCGCGAAAGCAAGCTATACAGTTAATTATATACTCTGCATTTTATTTCTGTAAGTTGCAAGATTTAACGTTGTCCTTAAATCACTATGATGGGTCTCTTGAGAATTTAATTAATTTTGAGGTTTGATTTACGTACAATAATTTAATCTAAGACATATCTTAGTTTTAAAAAATAACTAAAATTATGGAAGAAATATAATTAAGTTATATAAAGGACAATAAATTCTTTGCTATTTATATAATTCGATGACCTTTTCAATGTTATATGTAGTTTCCTAGAAATTACTTTCCAAAAATTTTGCAATCCTAATATGTTACAAAAAATTAGCTTAAATTAAAATGATAAGTGTAGATTATATACAATAAAATGCACAACGATTTTTCACACAGCATCATTTATGCAAACTACGCAATATCATTGTTGAATACACTTTAGCAACTCTTACTAATTAAATTAAATCAGTAATTATGTAACCATTGCTAATTTGTTTAATTTAATCCTATCTTACAATAGATCGAATTTACGTAAACAGATCTACTGATATTTTACAAACTTAAGTAAATTTTTTGTAAAACGTTTTAGCAGGATAAACTTTTCGCAATAATTTAAAAATACATTTATAACAAAATTCTGTATACCTACCCTTTAAGGATAACATATTGCTTTATATAATTTTGGAAAGACGAAGTGGTGAATTTGTATTAGAGTACAGGAACATAGAAATTAGAAAAAAGATCCGTTTTTGTGTAATTAATTAGTTTAATTAAGTTTCTTAATTTCTGTCAGTGTAGAAGGTTTCATCATAATTACAATAGGGTTATTATTTATTCATCAAGCGAGGCAATTTTATAGCACTAGGAAGTGCCGTCAAGCATTGACTAAATTAATATGAGAACTTTACAAAGCGAATCGTGACTTACTTTACATTCCATGTATTGCTAACCTCTTCATAAGGGTTAATAGAACAGAATTCATCCCCCTTCCGAAGAAGACCCCGTTTCATAAGTATTATCAATGCCCTTATACACCTACAGTTTGCGTAGATTTAGAGATGTCTATTATATAACGGATTAGTATCAAGAATGATTGTACAATTTACAAAAATAACCTTAGCAAAATGTCCAACTAAGACATTACATATTGGATAGCAGATATTTATAAATGAGCACATTGTTTCACAGATACTTAGCTGTGTTAACCGACAATGAAGTGAACGCTCGACTACCTTGTATCCCGCATGTTTCTTTATAACCCCTTGATAAGGGCTAAAGACCCTCATTTGTATTCATAAAATATCAGATTGAGCTAAAGTTGCTTTGTAACTACTTCGCTTGTAGAATAAGATAAAGCAATATTTGTAATTTTCAGAAATTATATTTTAAAGATGGATGTACATTGCAAATCGAATATACAGGGCGTTCCCGAAATAACCGATAATGCGAAAACTATCGATACGTTAAGAAACGCAGAGCAAAATTTTTGTATTACATATTTTCAAAAACTTATTCGTTTCGAATTATTAATAATTATAGTTTCAAGCCCAACCCGGTAATTTAGCATAGCACATTTCCACATAACCGTGTCAAACTATGCCGCCAGAACTCTTCCCGGTGACGTTCCTGTTAATACTAAAGTAATACCGAGATTCATTGCAGTTGACTGATTTTATTGCATTATTGTATTTACAATTTAAACAAATATGTATTATATAGTAGGATTTCGGTCCCTACAAGAGGTATTTAATTAATTTATATGGGCAATAGAGTCTTAATTTTCGAATTTAATTATAATATTAATAAAAACCGATGTAATGCAATTTAAAGAATGTTTAATAATTTACAGGATTTACTGGTTAGTAATGCAAATTTTGTTCAATAGCTGGAGTTACACGTATGTTGATTTATGCTATTTTGTTGTAAAGACATGCTTCGTAACCTCATAATTATGTCGAAGGTGTTAACATTATAGATACTCACATTTTTGCGTTTAAAAATGTTGATTTTCGTGCCAAACAGATAGCATTTAGGGGAATTTTTAATTCCTTATTTTATTTTGAAGAAAAATGCTTCCAAAAGTTATCATATACTTCAGATAGCTTACGATAGACGTGCTTTATCTCAGGATAGTTTTGAATAATAGTTTAAATGCTTTAAAAGCGGCGATTTAATTGTGGAAGACAGAGAACGTCTAAGTCAACCAAAAAGGTTTGAAGACCAACAGTTGCAAGCACTATAGGATGAAGATGCATTAAAAACTCGCAAAAAACTTGCAGAAAGGTTAAACATTGCTTAGCAAATAATTTCCCATCATTTATACGCAATGGGAAAGATTTTAAGGGGAGAAATGGATGCCACATCAACTGAATGAAAGACGAATGGAAAACCGAAAAGTCATCAGTGAAATTTTGCTTCAATGGTACATAACAAAGTCTTTTTTTGAATCAAATGGTGACTGACGTTGAAAAGTGAATTTATTTTGAGAATCCTAAACGCCCAAAATCTTGGGATGATCCAGGTCAACCATCATTAATATCGACTGCTAGGTCAAATCGCTTCGCAAAGAACACAATGTTCTGCATTTGGTGGCATCAGCAAGGTGTGGTATATTATAAGCTTTCAAAACCAGGCGAAACTATTAATTCTATACGTTACTGACAACAAATAATCAAATTGAATCACGCATTGATCGCCCAGAATGGGCCAGAAGACACAGCATGTTTCATGATAACACACCATTACACACTTCCAAACTAGTGAAAGACACGCTAAAAGATTTTGTCTGGGAAATTCACCAAACTTTGCTCCTTCAGATAACCACATGTTCCGATCGATGCCATACGCACTTTCTGAGCAGCACTTCAAAATGTACGAAAATGTGAAAAATTGGGTCTCTGAATGGCTTGCCCAGAAGGAGAAAATTTCAGTTGCGACGGTATCCACAAATTGCCTGAAAGATTAGGAAACTGTGCAGCTAGCGATGGACATTACTTTTAATAAGCATTTTTTGTTCTTCTTTAATAAAAAAATCTGCTTATTAACCGGTACACCTCTGTAACATATTGCTTTTGGTAATTCATTTTATAAATTAGCACACGATAAAGGATTTTATTTTGGTTCTATTTAATTACGCATTCAGTTCATAATAAAACAAATATTTTCCCTTTCACTTATAGCGTACTTCTTTACATGCACACATCAAGTATGGCCAATGCTCTGTAGCATACTTCAACTATTTACAATTTTCCAATACAAAATGACATAGGTTAGAATTAAATGTTGTTTGTCTATTGATCATACCTTTATTACTAAAATTTGATTCATCACTCCATAATATTTTTATATAGAAATCACGATTTTCTTGACATTTGTTCATAAACTAAATGCAAAAATTTGTTCTTTTGCAAAATCATCTGATATTAAAGTTTGTACAGACCGGTATTTAAACAGAAAAGTACTTACGTTTTTTTAATATTCTTTAGATTGTGAATAAATAAATGTGCCCCTCTATCGACAAATCCCTTGTTCAATTATTTGGGTGGACTTCGATATGCCAAAACATGAACTTATTATAAAATTTTTCCTATTTCTTTTCTTAATAAAAATTTCTGCATTACGTCGAAATTTTCTAATCAACTTTAGGAAATAATGACGATCAGGAATATCATTTTTTAAACCATTTTTTAAATCTTAATCATACAATAAGTTATCACTTGACTAAAATGACTAAAAATGATTTTAATATTTTGTAGATTTAGTTCTCTACGATGTGAACCAGCATTGTTCAGCAAAAGCAAAATTTTTCGATTTTGAAATCCTATCCTTTTATCCAAGTCTAGGGGTCAATCAGTCATTATAGATCTCGTCATCCAAGCTTTTTTATTTGAGGTCCATGTAGCAGGCAAACTGTTAAATGATGGATTTTTTAATGCTCGTGGTCGTGAAACTCTTCCGTTTACCAACAACTATTATTTTTCACTAGCCATATTGGCACAAAATAATATGGTTAATCTTTCTTTTAATATTTTACCCCCTATACATTTTTCGCCTTTAAATGTCAAAGTTTTGTCTAGAAGAGCTCTGAAATATAAGTCATTCTCGTCTGAAATGTCCTCCCAATAGCATTCCTGCCAACTTTTCTAAAAATTGATCGACATCTTTTATAACGTCCGCTGACTCACTTGAAATGCACTTAAAGGTAATATTATGTCTTCTCCTCCATTTGTTTAGCCATTCATTAGATGCGCTACAATTTTCATACTTTAATTCATTAACTACTTCTTTGGCCTTGACTTTTATTGACGGCCCTGAAATCTGAATGTTTTGGCTTCTCGCACGGGCAAACCATTATAAACAAATTTTGTCAATTTGGGCAGCAGCACCTTTCAATTTTATAGTTTTTTGGTTCAAATTTTGTCCCGATTGCCACTGTCTACGAATGTTTTCTTTTTCTTTAATAATTTCTGTAGCTTGAGTTTTGACTATATTGAATCTAAAATTATTAACAATAGTAGTTTAAAATATGTTTAAACGAAAAGCAAAATATATTACCTTTTATCCAATTTGCGAACATTTAAATTTTCTTACTCTGCGGTGTTAATTACTTCCATTTTATGTACTGCATTTGGATTCAAAGGGGAATCCTATGCGGTAATCGATGAAAAACTGTTGTTTTTGTAACAAACTGCCACTTTTGTTAGGGAGTTTATATCTGTTTTTGTCCGTTTTCAGAGATTCGTTTCCATTGTTAAGAGCATTTTAAACGTTTTGAGACCGATTTCGTTGTCCGCGACCGTCCGATAAAGCGTCCGCTAATGGAAACGTATTTTACATAGGAATTGATACCCAAAAATTTGGTTCCAGAAAAATTATCTGATAATGAGAGATGTCCGCTGTCGAAAGCAGTCTGCTAGGAGAAATTTTAGTGTATTCAATTTAAGAATTAAATTACATTTTCTTCGTTTACTCGATTTTTTAAAAATATATTTAATTCTTTTACTTGTGAATAAACTAAATTTATAAATGTTTCAAATAACTTGCTTATTTATAATTTTTTATGATGGTGCATTAGAAATTTTTAGTTCAGAATCAAAATGGCTATCGAATGACATCACAATATACATTTAAAAAGTATCCATTTTACTGAATAGCTTTCAAATCAGATGTTCATTTGTTTTTCAGTTTCCATCATTGTAATCTCGACAAAATGTTTTATAACTTTGCTAACTTAACATTTTTGCATTTCTAATAATAAAATTAGCAATGATGCGCATTTAATTTGATACACTCTGTATATTTTATATATATTTTATATATATATATATATATATATATATACTGGGTGTCCCATTTATCTTGAGACAACGAAATAGTTTAAAAAGTAAGGGTTGTACGAAAAAATGTCCCA
>JAHWXV010824767.1:0-12434 GCA_024586415.1 Phrixothrix hirtus
ATGTTGTACAAATTTTATTTGGGACATTTTTTCGTACAACCCTTACTTTTTAAACTATTTCGTTGTTTCAAGATAAATGGGACACCCAGTATATATATATGTATGTGTAGTATCAAAATTAGAAAAAACAAATCTGTGTTGATTATAAACTTTAAAATTGGATAATTTCAAAATTATTATTTGCCTTACATTCATAATCTAAAAGTTCAATTAAATTTAAATATGTAGTAGTTTAATTCTTAAACTGAGACGTATTATTGGTTTTTTGAAGAGAAAGGAACCCCTAAACCAAACTATCCAACATTTATTGATGGTTTCTTAGCTTTTACTAGTTTCGACGTTAATTACTGAGACATCATTACAAATGATATCAATTGTTCAAAGGGACTTTTTCAGAATTTATACACTATGCGGTTTCAAGTAGATTACCTTTGACTTTCTCACACACATCGTTGACGCGCTGTATGTATTCAACTCTAGTAATAACTTTGATCTCATTCACTGAGTTTTTAAAGGAAATCTACAGATAATAGTTCAATAAAGTGCGATCATCAGAAGCCATGTTACGAAAACCGTAAATAGTACGCAGCATTATAGAAATAATGTTTCGAGTCATGGTCATTTTTCTCCCAGTGCGTTGTTAGAATCTCAGAGAAGTTCCACCAAGGAGAAAATGAGTTGACTGGCGCTTATATATATATATATATATATTTCAAGAATATATCACACTGAAGGTTTCAAGATTTTAGCTACACAGGCCAAGTTATTGCTACAAGTCGTAAAAATCTTGAATAGAGTAGTATAATAAAGTTTGTAATAACATCTGCTATAAATTACCTAGTGTAAATTCCCATGACGAGTCATGCCGTTACATTAAATCACTCTACTGAAAATTAATAATAATTTATCTACTTTTTCTAAAACATTGTAGAGGTTCCAGTTCAGATATTATAAATCGCAGCTTAAATTAGTAAATTCTGAAATTGAAATCCATGCATAAATGTAAAGATACCGAATGATAAATTGTGCTTTGAAATAAACAGTAAAAGCAATCCGTTTGATAAATCCTATTGGTAATTATTTTAAAATGACATAGTTAACACGTTTTTACATTTTCCAAAGCTAACCAAGGAATAACCCTCCTGGGTGCCTATCATACCTGATTTATAACATATGTTCAATAGACACAACTAAAGCAGGACAAGGTTAAAAAATATAATAGGTTAACATTTTGTTAACTTTTAAATTCGAAAACTTTAGGATAGCTTAAGTTCGACTTTGACCGTGGCGCCGAAGCCGAACGTTAATACCGTATGCGTCAGTAGGGCCTATATTACATTTTAAAAATAAGTACAAGTAAAGTGAGAAACACAATTTTAGGCCCTTGCACAAAGGGAATCTGAAAATAAATGAAACATTATAGCTTGTAAGTTACAGTTAACGTAATTCAATTTAATTCCTTTTCCTGGGTTACTATGACTAATTTGTAACATGTCTGTCACTCATCACGTGCCGCTCGAAATTGGAAGTACAAGACTCCAAAGATGAAGCACCAACTGTTGGCATAGCTGTTAGAGATAAAGGATAAAATTTACAATTTACAAACTAATTAGTGTTAAGAAATTATTATTTACAAAATAACAAATCGGGGAAATGAATATGCTTGTATAATTTTAAACTAAATAAATTTTTAGAAAAGGATACATTAGGTTACTTGCACTTGCACTTGCGTCCTTCGTTAATAAATATCAATAAAAATATAAAATGTCTGTACTTTGGTGAGCTCACTATTAACGAAATATTTTATTATTAGATATTATGCATAAACATTTTTTTTTGTTGTAATTTATATTTACAATTTAAACCGTTAAATGAAAACTACTAAATATTTATTTTATATTATTCTACATATTCTACATTTTATATATAATCACAAATATTTACAGTAAATCGTAGATTGTCATTAACAATCTACACTATCAGCAGATATTGAAACGTCCAAACTGAACTGTGCATGAAAAATAACATTTTGTATAATTAATATAAGTAATTTATAAATACAATTAAAGCTTAAACATAATAAAATAGTTTAATTTAACTAATTGATCAAAAATATTTTATTTTTGTGAATATCTTGGTAGGTATATAATCGTTATTTGGTATTCCTAGCTTGAAAAATATCTTATATATACCTAAATATATTTAAAATTTATTCATTTAAAAATTACTTATATTATTAACTTTCTGATCATGCACCCATTTATTAGAATATGAATTCAGAAATAAAAATGTAGATCATACAACCTTGCAGTTTGTTGTACTGTAACATTCTCTTTGCAGTTGTATATAAAGTTAGTTCTTAAAAATATATAACAATATTTACAACTATCGTACATGAACTCCATTTATGGTCACTGTATTTCCATTTAACCTTCCTACAGGTTCCGGTTCATAAGTTCCACTGTCTCTGCTTGTCTCTTCATAGGGTGCATCATACATGTTTTCGTCGTGCATGTTTTCATAAAAATTTGGTGCTATTGGTGAATGAATGTAACCATTTCTATCACTTAACGTTGCATAACTCATAACAGCGGCATTACGATCTTCCTTTCGCTCTGCCCCTTCAATATTCTCTGTGTTTTTAACTGGTGTAGCTCTTCGTCTAAAATAATCATTGAAAAAGAATATACTTATTCTATTTGATTTGAAATACTTACAGCTTGAGATAAATAAGACCCAATAGTAACAATAGAAAGAGTACAATGCCAGCTCCTATTCCAATACTCGTTCCAAGATTTGACGAATCCTGAGGTTCATCTGATGCTACTGTAATTAAATATTTAATAAATTATTAGGCTTGTTATAAATAAGATTAACCTATATAATTACAAAATGGCTAAAAATGCTTTTTAATTTTTAAGTCATTCCTTTTAAAGCTCGCTTAGTGCGAAGTGGCATAAATAGCTCAAAATAATGCTCAACTAACTAAAGTCATCGTCCAACACAATTGAACTACAAATGAATGAATAACAAATATTATGTTACGATGGTAGAGCCGATGAACAAAATCGCCGATTTTCTTCAAAAATGTGTAAGATATAATGTGCACACATACTTAAACATTTACGTTAGAATATTTGCGAATGCAATATTTAACCACACCGCTTACAAATCAATTGAATAAGTAACCAATTCTCTTACACATAGAGGATGTGTTGATTGCGTTATCCATAATAATTTACGTGGCGATATAACGTGGGAAATTATTTAGTTTCTAATGTATTAGAAATGAAAACAAAATAGCGTAATTGAGAATGTATTATATGATGTCTGTGTATACGTATTTATACATACAGGGTAATTTATAATAGGTGGAATAAATTTCAGTATTGAACTTTATCTACAAAAACATGAAAAAGTGTTCCATCTAACATGTATCCAAAAATGCATTTCTTCAGAGATACAGTCCTACAAAGACGCTGACTGAAAATCATATGATTATTTATGTTTGCCTGAAATTCCAATTGAACCTATATTTGCACTAATTTTTACCATTATTAATTAACCGTCGGCGTAAAAAGTGGGAACGTCAGATTACATTACCAATAAATTTTTAACTCTCTAGCATTTACCGAACCAAAATATGCTAGAAGGTATACTTGTTTCAAGTCTATATTTGGCATGGTTTCAGACATAAATACAAAATTATATATCGGAAAATGTTTAACGTGCGGAATTCATACTGCCTGAAACTACAGCAGATTACAAAAACATCGATTTCGACAAATCTACCAGCGTGATGGCAGCTCTATTTTGTAAATATCAGATCTCTACAAATGCTATTTTAAATTTATACATTCCAATTATGAAGCGTCCAAAAATTTCCATTGATCGTATAGCCCGACCTTCCCACTAATTACACCTTGTTTGTTTGATTTATAACAAGCACTTCGAGATGTCGAAGTTCCCTTGGTCGCCTCAACTCCACTATGGCCATTTTCCCATACGTACTAGAATTTTTTCGAACTTGAGCGCATTCCACACCTATCAGACATTTTTGCAATACCAAACATTATATTCTCATCGAATCTACGACTTTGAATCCTTATCTGAAACGAAGGCATGTTTCTGCTACCCGTTTCAACCAGTATCCTTTTTAGGCACGGAAATAACAATTCTTACCACTATACCAAATGAGGTCACTTGTGTCTATTTACTTATTAAAAATTTAAAATAAAAATATATTCGCATTAAATTACTAAAACTACATAACCTCGTATCGAGCTTTTTTTATGCCATCTTCAAAGGTATATTTTTGTTTTCACTAAAACATAGTTGCTGCAAACAACATTAAATTAAATGACGATTGTATCAAAAATGAATAGTTCTATTCGGGCTAGATTAAATAATATAAAGTTAAAAAAATATAGGAAAAGCATAATTGATTAAAAGTTGGTATGTAGTTAAATAATTAAAAAATGAACGACTGTTTTTACATATATAGCTGTTTTCAAAATTTTGATAAAACCCTTTTCATATTTTTGACAGACAATGCACATTAAGTGTTTACTTTTATAAATATCATTTTTCATATTTCTCAAGCACAAACTACTAATTATGATGCGGAGTTGGCAACAACTGTTTTGGTGACGTTATGTCGCATCCCTTCTCTATCCAAGCCAGTCGAGAGCATTGCATCAACGAGTGAACACATGCAACTGGCACATTTTTGCGTGTCCCCGTACATAACTTTACGGCACCGTTTTTGGTCTTCGGATAGAACTTTTGGATCAACCTTCACACAAACTTTCCTCGTCTTCAATTCCTCAGGTAAAATGCACCAAACAGCTTCCCTAACCTAGTTAGCCACCTCAGTCACAGCACTAACACCTAACAGTCGGTCACCCCGAATCACATTACGAACTTTGGCTATGTTTCGGTCAGTAACCGCAGACGTTAGGCCCCCTAAACGTCATCATATCTTGTCCCTTCCCTCCGAAAACCATCTATCCCATTCAAAAACGCATATCCTAGACAAAGTACCACCCCCATAAGTCTCTATTAATATTTGAAAAGTTTCTTTGGACGATTTCTTATGCTCCACAAGAAATTTAATGCTGATTCTTTGTTCACTTTTCACACTAGATATTTTACCGTCAAAACGCAGTTGCAAGTCTTTACTCGTAGATGCGATACCCCCGACTGATGCGATAGGTCGAGTGCAAACTCGCAGCACAAATAATAGAGGGGTGTAGTACGCTGCCACCAAAACAGTTGTTGCCAACTACACTCTTTTTTCAAGTTATGCACTCATTCCCGTTTTCTGTATCACACCTCGTCTGCAGGCTTATTTACGTGCGATGCAGCAATACAAAATGCATTTAATGTGTAACTGTTAGCATGCATACGTTTATGCATGCAGAGTTTAGTAGTTTGATAATTCAAGGTAATTCCCTTATTGCATTAGTTCAATTAAAATATTTTAATAAATTGAAAAAAAAAGATAGACAGAAAACTAAACCACTTTTTTGTTATATATTTAATACCTACGACAAGAGATACACACAAAACAAAAAATATATGACTGACAACTTAAGTACATTCACTTTTCTTTAACTTTATATTTTTTTTCAATCCACAAAATTTAATGTAGCACCAATAAAACTATTTATTTTTGATACACTCACCATGTTATTGGATTTTCTTGGTACCTGAAGTGTGGTAGCATGAGGTGGGATAGAGTCATCAATAAGCCTTAGTACCATGCTGTCCCTAATCCCGAAAAATGTCACTTATATCTAGATTAATATTTCAGAGTTTAATGTCTTATAAGGGGTGCATTTATGTTCACGGGCTTATTAGAAGACCTTATTTCATTTTTGACTATGGAATATCCCTGTACATTACGTTTATTTGTTTATTTCGCACCCGGTATAAACATATACTGTGTCCTGCATTACACTCCATTTTCTATAAACTCACATACCATTGCTTTTAAAGGTTTCATTGAAATACTTACATGTTATGTTATGTATTACAAAAGGTATACCAAAAATATATACCTTATCGAACATACTATTTGTGATAAAAATATACGAGGCGGATCCGGAACCTAGGTATAAACGGTACAGAAATAGTTTGTATAGATATTTTTATTGTCAAGAGTTACTTATATGCAATCTTTTTCTACCTGATTGTCATATTTATTGAGTCATTTGTCCTATCGCAACACCAGTTTTTGAATTCCCTCAAACCGTCTAGCACACCTATTTTTTTGGGCACAGTGACTAATTTTCGATTTTAAAATAATACTTTAGCCCAAAACTAATATCATTGAAAAGCTCCAATTATCTGAAATTTAAAAATGTAATGCAATTGTATGTATGTATATGACAAACTTCAGGAAAAAAGTGCATTGTTAGATGAAACCTTGTAATTGTATTACATTTTTGAATTTCAGAAAATGAGAGATTTTCAAAGATATCAATTTTGTGGTAGAGTGGCAAAGAAGTAAAAAAGTGAAAATCTAATATCAGCATCTTATGGCGTATGGCTAGCTTTAAAACTTTTGTTAATTCGATTTTTTGCTAATTCTAATACTTTGGCCAATAGATAGAGTGATAATGATATTTGATTCCCCATTATATATACAGGGTGGTTGAAAAATTCTTCACCAGCTTTCAACTATGTTATTTCTAAAGGTATGAAAAAATACAAAGCATAAGGTTATTTAATGTAATCAGAGGCATTATATCGTGCATTGAAAGAAAACCCAACGCCTACTATTTTCACCCAACTTTAATTTTTTAAATGTATCATCCTGTATATTTCTCTAGATTCTGAATACATCTTAAATTTTTTAACGATTTTCTTGAGGATCGGGCTAAAATTAAACAAAACAGTTAATAATAGTCGTATACTACCAAATTTTATTAATTTTATTTTAACTTAAAAATAACTAAACACTTTCCTTCGCGCAAAATTTAGTAGGTTGCTCATAATAAATGATACAATTAGTTAAATGGTAAACACTAAATAAATCGCGCGAAACAACCGCCATTATTTTCCAAGTATTTGTCTGCTCTGAATATTAAATTGTCTAACACATTGTAACATTTCTCACGTAATCAATGATATAGCCGCAGTAAATTGATTTTACAATTCGTTTTGCTTTGCTGATAGAGTAACATAAACGTAATCTTTTAAAAAGCTGAATAAGAAATAATCCAGAATTGATATATCGGAAGGTCTTGGGAGGCCAAATCACTGAGCCACAATTACCAACCTAATTGTTTCCCAGCTCATTATTTTAGAAATTAGAAATTATTGCACTATTATGTGAAGATCGATCCACTTGAAACCATACATTTGCTCTAATGTTTAGTGGAAAGTCATCAAAGTGTTCAATAAATTAAATTTGAAGGAAATTTAAAAATCGCTGTCGTATTAGCGTACCTTCATAAAAGTATCCTATTACTTATAATACCAATCTAAACATTCGCAAAGAACTGAATTTGATTATGTGCTTCCAACACGTAGATTTTCAGCACTCCAGAAATGTTTGTTGTGCTTATGGAAACTTCCATTTAGGGAAAAGTGTAAATTATATTTTGAGAGACTGACTGCTTTATGTAAAATCAATTCGCAAACTAATTGTCTGCCATTAAAACTATTCGGGTGTAACGCTTAAACTGGTTTAGTTTCAAAAGCTTTCATTCTGTTTCTCTTCAAAATTTTTAAATTTCATTTCTTACAATGGCTAATTCATATTAAAAGCTTCCATTTATAAGATTGATTTCTAAGATTGGAAAGGTAGATTGATTTAATTGACGTCTGCCTAGATACAATTCTTGATATAAAACTGCAGCTTCACAACAATTTTTATTACATCTATAAAAACAACATAGCATATTTAATTCTTCGCAACTTGAGTACATATTAATTTAAAACGCTTAACACTCAGTAAGTTGAGTTTGTGAAATTATTCGTCAGTATACAAAGTTGATAGTTTCGTTACAATTACTACAAAACTTAGACAAGTAACTTGATTTACATGTAAATTTTGTTACTAATGAAGAGACCTACAGGGACCTATGTGACAAGTTTTATTTACAATTTCATTTAATTTCAGCCCAATCTTAAAAAAATTGTTAAGCATGTTACCTTGTTGAATAAAGAATTTCTGGCATATTCAGAATTTTGAAAAATATGTATGGTGTTATATTTAAAGAATTAAAGTTAATTAATATTACGCAAAAACATTAATCGTTAAGTTTTCTTTCAATACATGATATTCTTTCTCTTATTACATCAAACAATCTTCTACTGCGCATTTCTTTCATATATTTAAAAATAAAGTAATGATAGGCTGGCGAACGATTTTTCAGCCACTCTGTATATATTGTGGAAAACCTACTGTTTTGACTGCCCCGCGTTGGGCGCCAAATATATGTGAAAAATGGTCTCTGGTTGGGTGTTCCAAGTATATAAAAATTTTAACTTTTGTGCTTTTAATCTGCTCCATCTTGGTATTGTTAAATGCATGAGTAGTTGTCTTGGATTGTTGTTTCAGGCTGTATTAATTCCTATATTAAATTCAAGTTGTTTTATGCGTTGCCTAAGTATTAGTTTAAACTTGTTTTAAATATGCCCCCCAGAATTCAACCCCCCATACACGCTACAAACTTATGGCAACCTATCATTCTATTTACAAAGTTACGGCAACCAACCACACATGTACTTTATGTTTTCACCTCGGATAAAATTGATTATATTTTCTAAAATACCCTGTACAGTAACTTAATTTAATGACTTATTAAACTTGACTTGTGTTTATTCAAAATGTGCAATTTAAAATGCATTAAAATCAATCGATGTAAATAAAGTAAAAAGGAATACTAAAAATAATTTGTTTGTATTACTATACTACGTTCGGATAATAAATTAATCACCTGTTATCAAAATTTATTTCTTATTCTTGGGTTCTTTAGTCGTTTCATTTTACCCACCTTGTAAATAAGTTAATGTCATAACGTTCTGCGTTATTATTATTATTAATAACGAATCTTCCCAATCGCTTATCTCGTCCCGCAATAATTAGTTCGGTCGTGCATATACAACCACCATCTTCTATAATAAGCGTTCCAATCAGTTTACTTAATGTATTTAAGAACTCACTTTCGCTATAGTAAAATTTCTTAATCGTTCATGGCACGTTTGCCGACTACACCTGATGTTTCTCTGCAATTTCTGTCAATTTGTTGAATATAACCAACCTTCAGGTGATTTACATCGACGCCATTAATCTGGTATGAGTATTTTTTGTTTTATTTCTATACTTTAATAAAGTTTTGTTTTAGTCTTCAATTATTGGAATCTGTCTTGTTTTGATCCACAATATTTCTATTTGTTTTGGATATAATTTATCACCATGGATAAATTAATTACAATTCAAGAATTACAGATAACTGGATCGCTTTTATTCATTCACATAATATGACTGTAATTATCAATTGCTTCTAGTATTTTAATCTTTATGGATTTTGTACATTAATTTCAATTGTAATGTTTACAACTTTCATATAGCTTTTTATTATAATTAACTTCTGTATCTATTTTAGACCACACCATTCACTTTTATAACAGATATGATAAAAAATTTCAATTTAATTAATATTGAATGACAACATGCCTAATTGACATTCCGTTGAACACTGGTTTTAATAAAGAAAAATGGCATTTTGATTCTGAAAATTTTTGAATTTGCATATCTAGCTCCGAACTTTATGGATTTTATACAAAGGGATCTGTAATATTTGGATTAATTTTTCTAACATGGATGTAAGAATTGTAGAATTATTTTCTACTTAAGCAACACATGCATTTGAACTATCTCTGAAGCATTATATCTTATTTTAACGATAAAACCTTTATATGGTTTGGAACCATACTCATTCATTTTTGAGTTCCAAAATTATTGTCAAAAATTTTAACCAAAGAACTGGAAAACGGTACTAAAGCATTCCTTGTATTTCCTTTACCACTAAAAACTGTTTAACGATAAATATTTATTTCAAAATATATCACCGAGGCCTAATTTCTTTTCTATTGCTAGCATCGCCTCATTTTAAAATTTAAAAGCGTGATATATTTTGAAATTAATTTTTCGTTTCAAATTTATAAGTTATTTAAATAGAAATTTGGGTACGATTACATTTTTTGCGCATTTTACATATTTTAGAAAATATTATCAATTTTATGATTTCTAATCGAATTGTTATCGTTAAAACGCTAATAATTATTGTTAGATAATCAAGGCTTTTCTCTTTAGTCATGCGTCCGTCGAGTTGGGTCTGTGAGTCCATAACAATTTAACATTTTAAATCTTTAAGTGTTTTCAAATTTTGTCTTTCAAGAAAGCTTTTGAAAGCAACTTCTTACCATCGTTAAATCATGTATTTAAAATTCAAGAAATCGTTTAAATAGTAAAAAGACTACTTGTAATCGAGCCTTAGCTATAATAAACATTTTTGTATGCATTTATAAAATTAAACAACTAAATAAAGCCAGTTGTATAAATTTAAAACGAATTTTATAATTTATTACCTATTATCTTTTGTTTTACTTATATGGAATTACTTAAAAAGAAATTCAACAATTTGTGCCCGAGTGTGTTAGTGCATTACGTATAGTTTCTAGTAGTCGCGGCACGGACAATTACGTACTGGCTTGCAGAGTAATCCGTTCATGATAGGGAGCTTAGTCTGTATAGAATAGAGTTAGACATGCCTGGGGTAATGCTGGGATTGTAGCTGCGCTTGTAGCACGTAGGCTAAATACGTCAACACTGACCGGTATGGTGCCGATTCCGTAAGTAGGGAATGATACATCGACATAGGGTACGATCTAGACTAGCAACCAGGTCTACCTTTATAAATATTGCTAAAAAGAATCAAATAAAAGCATCGGGCAATCAAAGCCATGGTGGGCGGCTGAGATTGAACAAGATTGGCCCACCTTGGAATAAACGCGAGAAAATGGAGTGAAAATTGGGAACGTGGAATGTAAGAGGAATGTATGGAAAGGAACATGAGATTTTGAGTGAAATTAGGGAGAGAAGGTTAGATGTGCTGTGTGTGAGTGAAGCTAAGTGAAAAGGAAAAGAAGTATTAGAGATGGATGAGGGAAGTCTAGGTTTCTGGTCTGGAGCAGAGAGTTGGACGTATGGTTCAAAGGAAGTGGGATTAATTTTGAGCGATTGCTAAAGCGCATGTAAGGGAGTATGAATTGGTGTCTCACCGGCTACTCTGGGTTCGAATGAAGATAGGCATCAGGAAAGTAGTGGTTGTAGCGTGCTTTGCTCTGGTGAATGGTGATAAACAGGATGAATGTGAAATCTTTTGGATAGAGCTACAAGGGGTACTTAATGTATGTTACGTGAATGATTGAGTGATTTTACTGGGTGACCTGAATGGATGGGTGGGAGTAAGAAGAGATAATATAGATCGTGTAATTGGCCCTTACGCTGACCCCAGCATGAATGAAAATAGGGAAGTGTTTGTTGGGCTATGCTTAGAAAAGGGCATGTTTGTATCGAACAGGTGATTTAAACATAAGGAGATCCATTTATATACGTGGCAAAGAGGAGAGTCTAGAAGCACGATTGATCTAATCGTTTATGATGAGAGGTTACGTGAATTGGTAAAGGACACACGAGTAATCAGAGGTTCTGATTGTGGGACGGATCATTTTCTGGTATTGTCAAAAATTGAGCTTGGTAGAAAGTGGGTATATAAGAGGAAGGCAGTTGTAAGAAAGACTAGAGTGAAAGTGGAAAGATTGCAGGAGGAGAATGTGAGAGAAATATATACAAAATCTAGATAAGAGAATGTTGTCAGAAGAATCTGAATGGAAGCATAAAATTAGAGAAAGTGATATCGAATGTGCATGGAAGAGGTTGAAAGGCCTCGTAATAGAGTGTGCAACTAAAGTATGTGGAGTGAGTACGATTAGAAAATCAAAAAGGAACGCATGGTGAAATGATGCTGTGAAAGGTGCAGTAAAGGATAAGAAAGAAATATATAAGAGAATGATTGGAATCAAAGATGAGAAGAACAGAATGGGTCTACTAACAGCGTCTCGTATCAAAAAGAAGCGTGCAAATGAATCTGTGAAGGAAAGTAGAGAGAGTTTGAGGGTGAAGCATGGAGTAAGAATGCAGAATGATTTTGACGGTAATAAAAGATTATTCTGGAAATGGGTAAGGAATGCAAAGCAAGATGTAAGGAACCGAGTAAACGGAGTACAAAATAGCGAGAATGAAATGGAGTGGGACGAAAGTAAAGTAATATTGCGTTGGAAAGAATATTTTAAAGGGCTGTATGGCAACAGGGATACTGGGATAAGTGTGAATGTGGGAAATGCTGGAATAAATA